>WOXC01008915.1:0-180680 GCA_011680675.1 Gymnobelideus leadbeateri | reverse complement strand
CAATATCACTACTTAATATATATGCACCAAGTGGTATAGCATCCAAATTCCTAGAGGAGAAGTTAAAGGAATTAGAGGAAGAAATAGATAGCAAAACTATACTAGTGGGGGACCTTAATCTCCCCTCTCTGAACTCGATAAATCTAACCTCAAAATAAACAAGAAAGAAGTTAAGGAGGTGAATAGAATCTTAGAGAGACTAGATATGATGGATCTCTGGAGAAAACTGAATGGGATAAAAAGGAATTTACTTTCTTCTCAGCAGTGCATGGTACATACTCAAAAATAGACCTTGTACTAGGGCATAAAAACCTCACAATCCAGTGCAGAAAGGCAGAAATAGTAAGCACATCATTCTCAGATCATGATGCAATAAAAATTATATGCAATAAAGGGCCATGGAAAGATCGACTAAAAACTAATTGGAAACTAAACAATTTAATCCTAAAAAATTGGTGGGTCAAAGAAGAAATTATAGAAACAATCAATAATTTCATTCAAGAGAATGATAATAATGAAACAACATACCAAAATTTGTGGGATGCACTAAAGGCAGTTCTCAGGGAAGTTTTATATCCCTGAGTGCATACTTAATTAAAGCAGAGAGAAGGGAGGTCAATGAATTGGACATGCAATTGAAAAAGCTAGAAAAAGAACAAATTGAAAATCCCCAATTTAGTACTAAATTAGAAATATTGAAAACCAAAAGTGAGATTAATAAAATTGAAATTAAGAAAACCATTGAATTAATAAATAAAACTAAGAGCTGGTTTTATGAAAAAATCAACAAAATTGATAGACCCTTAGTCAATATGATAAAAAAAAGAAAGAAGAAAACCAAATTGTGAGTATCAAAAATAAAAAGGGTGAATCTACCTCCAATGAAGAGGAAATCAAAAAAATAATGAGGAATTATTTTTCCCAATTGTATGCACATAAATATGACAATCTTAGTGAAATGGATGAATGTTTACAAAATCACAAATTGCCCAGATTAACTGAAGAGGAAGTGAATTACCTAAATAACCCCATCTCAGAAAAAGAAATCAAACAAGCCATCAAAGAACTCCCTAGGAAAAAATCTCCAGGGCCAGATGGGTTTACCAGTGAATTCTATCAAACATTTAAAGAACAATTGATTCCAATACTCTACAAACTATTTGGGAAAATTAGTGAAGAAGGAGTCCTATTTTTTGACACAAATATGGTACTGATTCCTAAATGAGGAAGAGATAAAACAGAGAGAAAATTATAGACCAATCTCCCTCATGAATTTAGATGCAAAAATTCTAAATAAAATATTAGCCAAAAGACTCCAACAACTTATCACAAAAATAATACACCCTGATCAGGTAGGATTCATTCCAGGAATGCAAGGATGGTTTAATATTAGGAAAACCATCAGTATAATTGAGCATATCGACAACAAAACTAGCAAAAACCACATGATAATCTCAATAGATGCAGAAAAGGCTTTTGACAAAGTACAACATCCATTCCTATTAAAAACACTAGAAAGTATAGGAATAAATGGAGCCTTCCTTAAAATAGTTGCTAGCATCTATCTAAAAGCATCAGCAAGTGTTATATGCAATGGGGATAAACTAGAAGCCTTTCCAATAAGATCAGGAGTGAAACAAGTGTGTCCACTATCACCCCTCTTATTCAATCTGGTACTAGAAATGTTAGCAGTAGCAATTAGAGAAGAAAAAGAAATCAAAGGAATCAAATTAGGCAAAGAAGTGACCAAGCTGTCACTCTTTGCAGATGATATGATGATATACTTAGAGAATCCTAGAGAATCAAGTAAAAAATTACTTGAGACAATAAATAAATTTGGCAAAGTTGCAGGATATAAAATAAACCCACATAAATCCTCAGCATTCCTGTACATCTCTAATAAAACTCAACAGCAAGAGCTAGAAAGAGAAATCCCATTTAAAGTCACTGTAGACATTATAAAATATTTGGGAATCTACTTGCCAAAACAAACCCAGAATCTATATGATCACAACTACAAAACACTTCTCACACAAATAAAAGCAGATCTAAATAGTTGGAAAAATATCAATTGCTCATGGCTGGGTCGAGCTAATATAATAAAAATGACAATTTTACCCAAACTAAACTATATATTTAGTGCCATACCAATCAATTTACCAAAAAACTACTTTCTAGAGTTAAACAAAATAATAACAAAATTTATTTGGAAAAACAAACGGTCTAGAATATCAAGGGAATTAATGAAAAGAAACGCTAGGGAAGGTGGACTAGCTATGCCAGATCTTAATCTGTATTATACAGCAGCAGTCATCAAAACTGCTTGGTACTGGCAGAGGTGTAGAGTAGTGGATCAATGGAATAGATTAGGTGCAGGAGACCCAGCAGTTAATGAATATAGCAATCTATTGTTCGATAAACCCAAAGACCCCAGTTTTTGGGATAAGAATGCACTATTTGACAAAAACTGCTGGGAAAACTGGAATACAGTATGGCAGAAACTGGGGATAGATCACTATCTAACACCATATACCAAAATCAAGTCTAAATGGGTGCATGATCTAGATGTAAAGGATGATACTGTAAGCAATTTGGGAAAGCAAGGAATAGTTTACCTGACAGATCTGTGGAGAGGGGAAGATTTTAGGACCAAACAAGAATTAGAGAGCATTATAAAATGCAAAATGGATAATTTTGATTACATTAAATTGAAAAGCTTCTGCACAAACAAAGCCAATGTAACCAAGATCAAGAGGGAGGTGGGAAATTGGGAAAGAATTTTTACAACTTGTGTCTCTGATAAAGGACTCATTTCTAAAATTTATAGAGAATTGAGCCAAATCTATATGAATACAAGTCATTCCCCAATTGAGAAATGGTCAAAGGATATGAATAGGAAGTTTTCAGAGAAAGAAATTAAAGATATCTATAAGCATATGAAGAAATGCTCTAAATCACTATTAATTAGAGAAATGCAAATCAAAACAACTCTGAGATACCACATCTCTCCAGTCAGATTGGCTAAGATGACAAAACAAGAAAGTGACAAATGCTGGAGAGGATGTGGGCAAATTGGAACGCTAATACATTGCTGGTGGAGTTGTGAACTTATCCAACCATTCTGGAGAGCAATCTGGAATTATGCCCAAAGGATTATAAATAATTTCATACCCTTTGACCCAGCCATACCACTTCTAGGGTTATATCCCAAAGAGATCATAGAAGTGGGAGGAAGACCCATATGTACAAAAATATTTTTAGCAGTCCTTTTTGTGGTTGCAAAGAATTGGAAACTAAAGGGGTGCCCATCAATTGGGGAATGGCTAAACAAGTTGTGGTATATGAATGTAATGGAATTTTATTGTGCTATAAGAAACGAGGAGGTGACGGATTTCATAATTACCTGGAGAGACTTATACAGACTGATGCTGAGCGAGAAGAGTAGAATCAGAAGAAATTTGTATACAATCACAGACATACCATATCTGTGATGACCAACTATGACAGACTGGACTCTTTTCAGCAATGCAGTGATATAAGTTAATCCCGAATGACTCAAGAAAGTGAGAAATGCGCCATCCAGAGATATAACTAGAAAGAACTGAGCCTGAATCCTGATGGAAGCAAACTAAATGATCTTGTTCTTCTCATTGTTTGGTTTTACTTCGTCCTTACCATCTTTCATCCCACCTAGTATAATATGCCTTTGTAATTGGAATAATGTTTAATATGAATGCATTTGCAAACCCTATACTGTACTATATACTGTACTATATGCTGTCATGAGGGGAGGGGGGAGGGAAGTAAAGGAAATTTGAAAATCAAGGAACTATGGAATTGAATCTTGTTAACTGAAACTAAACTAATAAATTAATAAAAAAAAAAAAAGAAATGCAAGATGCACCAATTTAGAAACATCTCCACTCCGAGTGTTCCTATGGACTCTTTGTGGTAGAGCCCTCTAAACTGGTGTTGATCTGATCAGTACAATGACACACTGTACACTGACCCTGATGCAGTGATGTCATTGTGGTCTTCTTTGAGCAAGAAGGAATCTTCAGCAATTCATAATTCCTCCTCAATTCTCCAAAAGGCATGGATTCCAGCCCAGTATAAGCACAGGTAAGAAAGCAGAGTAGAGGCTTCTTTATTGGTTAGGTTTTCCATAGCTGGAAGAAATAATCATGCTTTCTCCATAACATAAGAGCAGCCATCATCATCAAGTAGGTGCCTCCCATCCTCCTTACCGTTCCCAAAGAAGGCAGACCCGATTCAGACTTGTGAGGGATCTTTAATGTCATTTAACCCAACCTCCCCTTTAAATAATTGGTGCTTATCGAGAGTCACGAAACATTTCCACTGATGAGGAACTCACTACCTCCTAAGCAACAAAATGGGGATAATAATACATCTATTACCCACTTCATAACACTGGTGTAAGAAAAAAGTACAAACTCTACTATGCCTCCTGCTTTACAGTTTGCAAAAAAAAAAAAATACTGTAAAGGAGTAGACATATAATTATGGTACTGTGTCCAGTTAGAGACCTTTGGCTCTATGAGAAGCAGCTTAGATATAGAGGACAGTCCAGATTTGGAGTCAGGAAGCCTTAGGCACGCTGACCTTTAAATACTGCCTCAAGCTTAAAAGAAAGAGGAAATGCAGTACAGTGGACAGAATATTTGCTCTGAAGTCAGAGAACCTGGGTTCCAATGCTGCCTCTGTCATGGGCTAATTCGTTTTTCTGGGTTTCAAGTTTCTCATCTGTAAAATGAATAATGATCTCTGGTATTCCTCAACTTCTAAATCGATAGGCCTCCATAGCTCTGATTCTGCTTTATTGGGAAAGAGAAGGGAACCAGACACTGTTCTAAGCAACTTACTAATATTATCTCAGTTTATCCTTACTGCTGCCCTCATTTTGCAGATGAGGGCATTGAAGCAGACAGGGTTAAGTGACTTGCCCAGGTCACACAGCTAGTAAGTGTCTTGGGCCGAATTTGAACTCAAGTCTTCCTGACTCCAGGTTCATTGCTGTAGTCCACTACCTAGCTACTTCAGATCCCCTTCTGCAGAGAAAGGATTTCTTTGGAGATGGCTGGAAAACTTGGAAGGAGGTAACAGGGAAAGACAAGAGTGAATTTTTGAATGGCTACAAGGGGAATCTGGGGATGTAGACTTGTAAGGAACCAACTGTTAGTATATCCCTTGATTTCCAGTGCTTTCAACCCCAGAGAGGAGGAGATAAAGTTCCCCAGGTTGAGATTATCCTTTATCTGCTTAGTGAGCTGAGATCTTATTTTGCTCCCAGCTAAAGAGCTCCTTTACTCTATAGGTATTGTCTGGTCTGTTCTAATCTCTATAATTTCTCAAATTTCTGTTTACTTTGATCAAGAAGTTGTCTAGATATTCCTGATGGGTGGTCTTTTTTATTTAATGTAATTTTTTTACCTTACAATATTTTTTAAATTTTTATTTATTTTATTTTTAATTTATGGAATAAAACAAGCATTTTCATAAAATATAATAATAAAATGACTACACATGAAACTGCAATTGTACAACTTGCTATGCCTTTTAAAAATATAATAAAGTTATCATGTATATTTCTTCTTTTTTCTTCTCTCCCTCTCCTTCCCCTATGGCTACCATAGGGTACAAATATGTATATAAGTAAAATCATTCCATACATACTTCTATTTATCAATTCTTCCTCTGGATGCAGATGGTGTCTTCCTTCATATGTTTTTTGTAGTTAATTTGGGTATTTATAATAGTCAAAATGACTTAAATATATGTTGTGTTACCCTCCCCTTGTGAAAGATCAAGAAAAGGGGCATTGATTCTGCCCCCTACACACACACACACACACACACACACACACACACACACACACACACACCCTATTGTCTCTGTAAACTATAAATATTTCAGGTGTGCTAGATAGAATTCTAGTGCACTGCTAGAAGAAAGGTCACCCAGACAAAGACAAAGAGGTCCTGGACTCTGCCTGCCTCTCTGCAGCTAGGCTGCTGGCCCTCCTCCTACCCCACAAAGCAAAGACAGAAATCATAGTCTCCCCTGAGAGCAAGTCAGATCCCAGATCATATGTGTAACCATACCCCCTATTTATATATTTATTCACCAGCATACATATACTAGAATCATAGAATTAGAGTTAGAAAGGTCATTTAATCTAACTCCCTCATTTTACAAATGAGGAAACTGAGGTCCAAAGAGAAGGTTTGACTTGACCAAGGTCACACAAATGACAGAAGGAGGATTTGACCCCAAGTCCCTTGACTTTAAAACCAGTGCTCTTTCCACTGTGCCTGTGTGACCTCTTTCCTCTAACCCTCAGAGGGTTTGAAATCAAAGGATCTGAATTCAAAATCAGGTTCTGCTCCCTGTGTGATTTTGAGTCAGTTACTACTCTCTGGGCCTCCCTTCCTTCACCTGTACCCAGTCAGACAAGGTAAGGCTATGTGATTGCTGAGATACCGTTAGGGTCTACATTCTATGACGCTCTGGGTCTCACAGCTCCAGAGGGAGATCCTCTCCTGGGCCCAGAGCTGGGAGGCAGGACCTCCGCCCAGACCTTCTTGCTGGCTCTTTACACAGCTACATCCCTTGCCCTTTCTCTGAGCCATTCCAACTGCCCCATGTATGAACCAGGAAATTGAAAAACCCACCTAGGGGGTGAAAATGGGGGTGGGCCCCTTGGTTTGGCTAACACACTCCATGCCCAGGGCTGTCTCCGCCACTGGCTTCAGGAGCCTGCTGAGACTGGCTCCAGCAGCAGAGGAGCTGGCCGGCTTTGATGTGCTTCCAAATGACATTTCCCCTCTCCTGAAGATAAACATGCTAGGCCCTTTAGCTCACAGCAGATAGCCGAGGCAGGCAGCCAGATCAGGCTGCCCAGGAGCTCCTGGGCAATGTGAGCTGCCGGCTCCGATTGGTTCAGAAATATAACAACAACAAACCTCCAAGGGTTTGGAGGACCCTGGTTTTCTGTAGTGTCACAACCCCTTACACCAATGCATACCATGCTTCCCTCGTGCCTTGGTATGTGATTTCTGCTGGGACAAAAAATCATTTGTCACCTAATAACCAGTCTTCTGAATATAACTACATGGGTCTTCAGGCTTTAGATGCTTAACTAGGAATGGAGCAGTGTTAGGTAGGTACAGTGTGGAAAGAGACCCAAATTTAGAGTTATGGGACCTAAGTTTTAATTCTGGCCCTACCACTTACTACTACTATTTGTCTGACCTCAGGCAAATGAGGCCTTAGTTTCCTCATCTGTAAAATGGGCATATTTGAACATGGGTAATGTAAGTTACAAGAGTTTTGTTTTTCTTTTATTTCTCAGTGGAGGGAAGTGGGTGATAGGGACAGAAAACAGTCAATAACAAGTCAACAGGCATTTATTAAGCATATACTATATTCCAGAAAAATCAAGTTAAATTGTAATTTAAGTGAGGGAGTTGTACTAGATGAACTTCCCTTCCAGCTCTAGATCTGATGCTATCTGATACTGTGACCCAGCTTCTGTGCCAACCAGTGTTCCTGCTCCATGGGCACAGCCTTCTTTTTTTCCTTTTCTGATTATAAAATTAAAATCATACACAGTATGATTTTAGTATACAAAGATTTTAGTATACAAAGAAGAATTTTTTTAAAAGGATGGTTTGCAAAATTTCTATTATGTATGGCACAGATGTCAACAAGTCTAGGTCACATCTATCTAGAGTAAGATTTTGATGGAAGGTTAGGCAGTTCAGGGACTGGCTTTTCACTCACAGACAAGAAGGTCGAAGGTTCAAATCTCAGGAATAGAGAAAAGGAAAAAGAATTGTGAGTGGCCTTGTAGCAGTCCATCCATCAATCAATCAATTTGTATTCCAGTTTCCAAATCACTTTCCCATGAATAACCTCCTCAAAGCCTCACAACAATCTTGTTACACCAACACAGCTAGTAAATAAATCAAACACTCATAGAATCACAGATTTGGAGCTGAAGACAGACCTTTCCTTAGGTGCCACATGACAGCCTCCTCTCATTTTTACAATGGCGAAATTGAGACCTAGAGAGATGAAATAAGTCTTTATAAACTGGAATTTGAAGCCAATTCCCCAGACTCCTCCATTCTTTAGATATCTCATCTCTCATCTCATATCTTTTCACAAATGAGAACTGAGAAAAAAAGTTAAGTCAGTGGCAACCTTTGAAAAAGAAATTTCAGTAGGGTGGTGGGGAAGGAAGCCAGAATGTAAATGGCTGAGAAAGAAGTGGATGATGACAATATGGAACCATAGAGGGTAGATATATTTGCAGTATTCATTTATTAATTCAACATGCATTTATTTATTTATTATTTTTTTGGAGGGCAATTGGGGTTAAGTAACTTGCCCAAGGTCACACGGCTATGTTTTTTTTGTTTGTGTGTTAAGTGTCTGAGGTCGGATCTGAACTCAGGTCCTTCTGACTCCACGGCTGACGCTCTACTCACTGTGCCACCTAGCCGCCCCACGATCAACATGCATTTATTAAGTTCATTTTATTTACTAATTTTACTAGTTAAAATAGTTATGGATTAGGATATAACTCATCCCCCCTCCCCATCAACAAAAAAATAACATGCAAATCAATTTATTATAATGGTAAATGTAAGTGGTTTACATTCTCTCATTAAAAGAATTATAAAATGGACCAAGCAATAAAAATAACCAATATGTCATTTACCATAAACACATTAAATGTAAGATGTCAATTAGAATTAAATTGATACTAGTCTAAACTATTTTATGCAACTGGAACTTTTTTAAAAGTATGAATGTTTACCATTATCAGTACCATTATCAGATAATGGAACCTGAAAGAGTAGAATTCAAATTATAGTAAAAAAAAAATTTAAAGAAACAAATATAGGCCTTTACAATAATGGTGAAAGGAAAATGAATAATATAATTTTTACAATTCTTGGTTTATACACACCAACTAGTCAACAGTTAAATTGATAAAGGGAGGCATAAGTGAATTTTGTTATTTTGTTTTGCTCTGTAAAGCATCCCTTTGGTAGTTTTATTACTATAGCACTAAACCAAACAGGGGCTGTTTTATATTTGTTTGCTATTCCTAGCCCCTTAGTACAGTGCTTAACAAATGCTTGTTGATTATTGCAATAGACTTGTCATTTGATTCTCAAATCAGTCCCTTCACAGGACTGTGGTGAACAATAGCTAACAAGTAAACGTAAAAATGTCCACAAAACAGTGGATTTGGTTTGGAACAAGAGAGACTAGACTCAGATCTGGAATCTCTTACTAATTTGCTATGTGGTCTTGAGCAAAATCACTTTCCTTTCTGTACCTCAGATTCACAGAATTGCAGAATCTGTTGTAAGGAACCTCAGAAACCATTCAATCAGACTTATATCTGGTCAATAATCCCTTCTACAACATCCCAAAAACTGGTCATCCACTCTTTGCTTGAAGACCTCACATGAAGGGAAGCCATGCCTCTCAAAATACCCCATTTTAGTTCTGGATGACTCTAATCCTGAAGAAGATCTTCCTAACATTTAGCCTAAATTTGCTTTTCCTTTGCTGTTGTTCAATTGTTTCAGTCATGTCTGACTATTTGTGACGACTTTGGGGTTTCTTGGCAGAGATACTGGAGTGGTTTGCCATTTTCTTCTCCAGCTCATTTGACAGATGAGGAAACTGAGGCAAACAGGGTTAAGTGACTTGCCCAGAGTCACATAGCTATTAAGTGTCTGAGGCTATAGATGAACTCAGGTCTTCCTGACTCCAAGCCAGGCACTCTAACCACTCCACCACCCAACTGCCCCTTCCAAATTTCTGGATCCAAGAAGACTAAGTCTAATCACTCTTCCACAGGACATCCTTTCAAGTATTTGAAGACAGCTATTATATCCCTCAAGTCTTCTCTTCTCCAGGCTAAACATTCACAGTTTTTTTAACAGATACTCAGTGGCCTGATTTCTAGGTCCTTCTTCATTCTACTTATGCCTTCAGTGATTCAATATGACAGTAAAGATTTGGTCTGAAATAGAATGCTGTATGTGAAAACCCAGCTCTCTATACCTTTCTCTTACCTTCATCAAGGAAACCTTCAATATATGTGTAACCCACATCTGTCTTTCTTTTTTTCTTCCTTCTTTCCTTTCTCTCTCTCCTTCTTTCCTTCTTTCCTTCCTTCCTTCCTTCTTTTCCTTTCTTTCTCTCTTTCTTAAGCTGAGACATGTCAAAGACCTTAGCTTAGAAAGTCCAAGGTCTCTCATTGCATTCAGGGCCATCTCCAGTTGTCCTAATCTATTACCTTGCCACTGGACCCAGATGGCTCCAGAGGAGAAAGTGAGGCTGGTGACTGCACAGCTCTTCCTCACTTAAATCCAATTCATGTGCATGTCATGGCATCACTTCCCTGATACCATGGTCCTTTTCTTTTTTTTCTTTTTACATCAGTAAAGATTCTCATTAAATTTTATTTCAATTTCAAAGGTACAAATAAGAAGCAAGTTTCACAGTTATACATAGTAACAGGCATAAGTACAGTAACTGGGTTGGATGGCTGTAGTTCGGTGGTGGATATGTTCTAGAATGCCAAGAGCAAGCTAGTTTGCCAGTTTTTCCCACTCACCATTCAAATGTTATCTTATCATAATCCTCTTCAAGGACAAAGGACAAACAGCAACAGCAATAATCCATGTCCATATAGATTTATATGGACTAGATTCAACCCTGATGCTCCCCATAAAGTTATACATGTTAACTTGTTTTATTCCTACCCAGCATTTCTCTGGGAACTTCCAATATACTTCACATCAGCTTTCCACAGATATGGGTAAAAAGGCCCTAGTGCCCAATGTAAGTACTCAGATACAGGATAGTCTTTTATTTCACTTCAAAGAAAAAGTATGGCAATAGAATTGACTCACCCATAACTAGCTAATGCGATGTTCTTCTCCTTTCCAGTAAGTCTCACTTTTACTAATCTTAGGGGACCTCTAATGGTACCCCAGCTTTACAATTCTACCATAAGAGCTCAGATGTACTTCAGAAGGGTTATAAACTTGAGGTTGGTAAAGAGGCAATCCTTTTTTCCATCAGACCTTCTAAATAATTCACAAAAATGGTAGAGAGCAAAGTCCAGGTTTTGGTTTTGGTTTTGGGTTTTTCCAATACCTAGTTTAATCCTTTGCTATTCCTCCAGCTACATACCAGACCCTCAGGCTGGCAAGTCTAGCCATTCCTCTAGAAAAGTGGGGTTCAATAATTACCACCACTCAGTCATATGGTTCCCTTCTCCATAGATGCCATTTTTCAGGTTGAAAGGTTATGCTACTGTCTTTCCATGGATGGGTCCAGAAACCAAGGAGGCCGAGTCATATATTCACTGTCCCTTCTTAGGCCTTTTAGGGCAAGCATTTAAAAACACAAATCATATCTGTCCCACAAGTGCCATTAGTGACTTCCTCTAACCCCTCTTTCACCTTCAGTTGCTGATCTCTGCTCAGCTTCTTCTAAATATTTCCCCCCAAAAAACCGCTCTAGGACTAGGTAAACAAAACCATAACTAATCAACCATAGAAGCACAATGTTCAATAGGACACTAACTTTAGATGGGAGGAAGAAGAGGGAGGATTCACTGTTTAAAAAAATAACTACTGGAAAAACTAGAAAGGCATTGGGCAGAAATTCATATTAGACCAACATTTTATACCACATACCACAATAAACTCCAAATAGATACATGACATTAATATAAAAGGTCATATTTTAAAAATAGAAGTAAAGGGAAAGAAATACCTTTTATAGCTCTGGTTAAGGAAAATATTCTTCCCTAAATAAAGGAAAAAAGTGATCATAAAATATAAAATGGATAATTTCATTACATAAAATCAAAAAGTTTTTGCATCCGCAAAATAAATGCAGTCAAAAGGTAAATAACTGGGGGTAATCTTTGCAGCAAACTCTCTGATAAAGATCTAATACCTAAGATACATGAATAAAGAACAGTTATTAATATATGAGGCAAAAGACTCTGTGGGTCTTCAGTTGCCCTTTATAGGTTTAGCACAAAGAAGTAGCTTGAAATAGTCCAATCATCCTTAATTGCTAAGAATTGGTCTCTTGTTCTCAATAAAATGTAAATAGATTAATAGTTTCCAGGCTCAAAAGATAAGCAACCTTCTCAATGGGCATGTCTATACTTCCAGGAAGAGAAATATTTAAACTTTCAAGTAAAGGGTCACTTTAATAAACCCCACCAAGCTGATTAAATTCTATGATTACATTTCTATACCAGTATATTATTATATAAAAATATTGTAGTAATATGTTGTTGTATGCCTGGGAGAAATGGAATACAAAAGTCCCAGAAGAAATAAAAATGAATATTCACAGAAAGGACAATAGAGAAATGGGTTGTTGCTGTTGTTGTTCAGCCATACCTGAATCTTTGTGATACCATTTGGGGTTTTGTTGGCAAAGATACTGGAGTGGTTTGCCATTTCCTTCTCCAGCTCATTTTATAGATGAGGAAACTAAGGCAAATAGGGTTAAGTGACTTGTCCAGGGTCACACAGCTAGTAAATGTCTAAGGTCAAATCTGAACTCAGATCTTCCTTACCCCAGGTTCAGAACTCTATCTACTGTACCACCTAGCTATCCCAATAATTTGATCTTTAAAATAAGTCTGTGAGGTCGGTGCTAATATTAATATTATCCCCATTTTATGGTTGAGAAAAATGAGGCTTATTGAGATTATGTCACTTGCCCAGGGCCACACAGGTATCTGAGGCAGGATTCTTCTTCAGGTCTTCAACCAACTGGAACTCAAAACTTCAAATAAGTAGAACTAAGGTCTTCCTAGCTGCAGTCCAATGCTCTAGCCACTGCAGCTTGTAGATGCCTCAAGAAAAGAACAACCTACTTCTTCATGACTGTAAACAAGATAACTGGAGAAAGCTGGCTCCTCTGGAACATCATGGTACCCACATTACTTATCAGTGACATGGTAGTTACTGGGTTGAAATAAGAAGATATATTATTGGTGGGATTTTCAGTACACCCAGTGGATGTTAGGTGGCAACATGGAGAGAGCATTCATACTCCCAAGTTCAAATCCAGCCTCAGTCACTTATTAGCTGTGTGACTCTGGACAAGTCACTTAACCCTGTTCACCTCAGTTCCTCATCTGTAAAATCAGCTGGAGAAGGACATGGCAAGCTAACCTAGTATCTTTGCCAAGAAAATCCCCAAAAATGAGGTCATGGAGAGACAGACACAACTGAAAACAACCTGAACAACAACAACCAGTGGGTATTTGGCATGACAGACAGTCCAATTTCAAATATTCTGTTCTAACCTTTCTCATGAGGATGGAACTCCAAACAGCCTGACTATAGACAGAGAGACTCATCACCAGACTAGCCATGGGATGAAGACTTTTTGTGCCACAGGCAATCTGAAAGGCCATTTACAAAATCATGGATAGAAGCAGTATTCACACCAATGAAATCACAAGCTCTTTTCAGCAAATAGTAACTGAATAAGTCATCAAGAATCATTACCATATAAATCTGTACAAGTCACCAATGATGGAGGGCCACAAAAGAGGCAGAATCACAAATGGAAAAAATAGGATAAGTTATGAAAAATACAAGCATTATTTGTGCAGAAAGGGATTGATCGGGATACAGTGGAAAGAATTCTGGTCTTGGCAGCCAGAAGACCTAAGTTAAAGTTTGCATTGCCTCATTTATACTAACTCTGAGCAATCACCAGACTTGGAATCAGGGGAGGTCTGGGTTTGAATCTTTCCTCTGATACTTATTAGCTAAGTGATTCTAGACAAGTCGCTTAACTTCTGTTAGTTTTAGTTTGCTCATCTGTAAAATGGAGTATCAAACTTAGCTCACAGGGTTGTACTAATTTGTAAAGATCTTTCTAAATGTGAAACATTCTGTGTGCATGTGGTTTGTGCAGTCAAGTAGCAGGTGAGGACTGGTGTAGTATAGGTTTTCTCCTTGTCTGGCAAGGTTACTTGTGCTAATATAAAATTCATACACACACACACACACACACAATCATACAATTTTGGAAGCAAAGCAAAGTTGGCTGAACCTTGGAATAGATTTTGGTTGGTAAATATGGTGATATATATTCACAGGACTCATTTGCAGAGAGTGAAAGGACAGGATTATAATAGCTAATATATTCAAACCTCAACTTTCATGGGACAATGTTCCTAAAAAAAAACAGTACAAAAATAAAAAATGAAAATGTTGATACATTAAACCTATGGGACAGAAGGGATTAGGTTCCTGCAACCACCTAAAACTGTAGACTTTTGCTAGTAATAATTGAAAATACACTTTCCTGCATACAATCCTTTATAACAAAACACTAATTCTGATAATATGCCCTTTCCTAACAAAGAAATCATGAAATAACCCATAAAACGCAGTACGTGAAATAAAACTGGTAACATGCAAAACATTTTTCTCACTATTTCTCTAGAATTCTGTGACTTGTGCTAACATCTCAATTTAAAATTTCGATTTCAGACAATATCCACTTTTCATAACACATGAAATCTACAGTATCATAAATACTCCATAGCAAATAAAATTCTTAAAACTAAACCTTTTTTTAACCTGAATCTTGTCTTCCACTGCGTCATAGGGCAGTGTGAGGGCATTGTGCTATATACTATACTGCTATATACCTCTCTATCTGGGTCGCCCTCTAAAAAACAAAGAGGAGGTTACTGAGACTCTATCCGCTGCTGTTGAAAGACATGCATGAGACTGGCTGACAAGGTCTCAACACCACCTCCAACACTCTGTCTTTCATGGTTGGTGGACAACATTGGACATTGTGAAGGACAAACCAGCTTGAACTATTTTTGTCCTTTTTTGTGGATATACAGAATTACCTATTCATTACCCCCAGACTTGCTGAAGTTAATCTAACGCCTTCATTTTTCTCACTAAGCAGCACCACCAACTTTCCACACTTGGGCTTAGAGCCCAAAGCATTTGCACTAAGCTTTGGGGTCATAATTGCAACACAAAACTTGAGTTTTAAAGGGAAACAATGAAAATATGCGACAAATGCACTGGAGCTCTTTACAAAGGGAGGGTGAACAAGACCAGTGTTTTCTCTACTGTGCATCACTGCAAATGTGGGGGTTGCCGAAGTGAAAGTGAAAATGAGGTTGCTAATAAGATCACTCGAATGCTTGGAGCTCCAAAAGTTAAAAGGGAGAATACTGTGGATTGACTGTATTTATAGAGAGCATTTAATAAAGGTTATCTCATTTGATCCTCTCTACAAACCTATGAGATAGGTTATTTCATGATACTCCATTTTAAAGATGAGGAAACTGAGGGTTAGAAAGGTTAAGTGACTTGACCTTGACTGGGGTGGAATTCAAACTAGGGTCTTCCTGACTCTAGGAGCACTCTATCTACTCCACTACTTAGCTGCTAAAACCACAGAACTTTTACTTTCAAAGTCGATCCTAGCAAAGTACCAGGTGGAGCTGCTCTGAGATCCTCCTTAATGCTTCCTTTGGTAGTCCTAGGACTCCACAGGTGTATAGGAAAGGGCAGGCACTAGCATTGGAGGGCTCAGGAAGTGCTTGAGCTGAGTGCTGTAGTTAATCAAGGTTTCCCAGAAGTAGAGGTGAAGAAGAGTTGCAATCCAGGCAAGCGGGAGAGGCAGTATAAAAAAGAAAGGGAGAAGAGAGGAAAAGAACCACGGGAAAGTGATGTCATTGGGTGAGGCAGAGGGTGCCACACATGATCACCTCAGGGACACTAGAGGACCCTTTATTTCAGCTGCTTCCTCTGTAGCCTTGGGGAATGGAGACATTGTTGCGGCAACCCCAAAACGCCCAGTTTCCCAGCCTTGCTTCAGGACTCTGGGTGCTCCATTTCCATGCCCCCAAACACATATGCCTCAAAGTCGGGAATAGGGAGAAAGAGCAAAAAGTTCAGGGCCATGGAAAGTCTGAGGGTCTGGTGTACATGATGGAAATCCAAACAGGGCAAACTATGTTCCCTAAGAAGCCTGAGGGGAGGTGAGGAGATGCTCACATGTAGAAGCCACACATAGCAGCCTTTCTGCCCTAAATCTAAAAGCCCAGAGACAGGCAGCTGTCATTTGGAGAGGACTGGGACTGGCACGACTTAGAAGACTGCCTGGCTTTCCCAGGTCTGCCTGCCCAAGCTCAGAGGCTTGTCAAGGAGCCCAGGAAAAAAGAACTTTGGGGAGGAGGATGAGTCATCAGCACTCAGCCGTCTGTGGCAGTCAGTAATTAAGGCTGCCTGCCAATGATGGGCATGGCTGGCCCCCAACCCTCCATTCTGGCAGCTCTCTGGGGTCAATGGGGTTGGGGGAAATCCTGAGACTGGAGGGCCTTCCTTTTCCAGTGCAAAGTTAACTTTGGCCATAACTAGCCATATGACCCCAAGGATGTGCCTGGGCTTCCAAGTCTGCAAAATGGAGCAAGTACTCTGCATGCCCCAGAATAGATGTGAAAACTGCACTATTACCCCACCCTGCCAACTCCCCTCATTTGGAAAATCTTATATGATAGGCTTGGAGCCTTCACTCTCACACTTTAAGTTGTCATTGAGTCATTTTAGTCTTGCTCAATTCTGTGACCCCATTTGAGGTTTTCTTGGCAAAGACAACTCATCAAAAAATATCAAGTAGGCAAAAAGAACGGGATTTTCTGACATTAAAAATATATGCATTTTTAAGGACTAACATTATGTCCCTCCGCCAATCTTTTCTAACTGCAACTTAATCTGCCAAGGTCTCCCCTAGCATCTGGAGAGGGAAATGATAATTTTTCCCGAAGGAAGTAACGATAATTGATGGCATTTATATAGCACTTTAAAGGTTTACAAAATACTCTATGTGCATTCTCATTTAATTCTCAGAACTGTATTGTGAAGTAGGTAGTACAAGTATAATCAGCCCCATCTTACAGATGAATTAATTGAATCTCAGAGAGGTTAATTGGCTTACTTAAGAGTATACAACTAACAAGACACAGAGTTAGGACTTAAATGAAGATACTCTGGTCGAAAGTCCAAGTCTGGTCCATGTTGTCTCTTGGGACATATCCTTGGAGACATCTCCTTATTTAATCCCCCTTGAGCTTCATACAAATTTATGCATACATCAGGCTCCAGGAAGAGCCAGAGCTTTTTCTTTAAAAAAAGTTTATATTGATGTGTTTTATTTTTTAACATCATTGTATTTTCCTTAAATATCCCTTTCTACTCCACTGTCTAAGAGGGTTATCGAATTATGACAATATTTTTTAAAAGAGGGGGGGAAAGTCAGCATAACTAATAAATATATGAGAAAAGTCTGAAAACATGCACAATATACCCCACTCACAGACCACTTACTTTTGCAGAGGTAGGCAGTCAGAACTTGTACATCATCTGATAATGATCATTGAATCATTTTAGCTAAACACGACATCTATGTCATGGGCTTAGAATAGGATTTGTCCCTACTAAGAAAATGACTAGACTTTGGGGAGCTATGGAAAAGCCTGCCCTTTGAGAATTTCCCAAGAGGAAGTGAAAGAAGGGAGAAAGAAGTCTTGATTTCTCTTATAAAGGACTGCCCTGTATAGAAGTTGTTTTAGAGATGTAACTCCTCCATTATCTTCTACAACCTGATCCCAACATACCTTTCTAGCCTAACCTCACTCTACTTTCCCTTTACTCATCCTACCTTCAGCCAAAGTGAATTATTCACTATTCCAAGAAATCAGGTCTCTGTGTCTTGGCTTCCACAATTCCATAGGCCTGGGACTGTCCTCTCCCCATGGTTCTGCCATTGAAAGTCCTAATCAAAAGGGTCTCTTTTCATGAAAACTTCTTGTCTCCCCTTTTTCCTTTCCTTTTCCTTCCCTTCCCTTCTCTGAACTCTCCCAGCACTTTCTTTGTACTATCCTAATGCATGGACCTCATTGTACTTTATATTATCTTTTCTCCCCTAATTTAAGAAACATTTATTAAGCAACCACTATGTTCTAGGCAATTGTCTAGACACTGGGGATGCAAACACACACATACACACACACACACACAGACTGCTGTCATGGTGCTTATAATCTACTATAACTTGATTCTGTATTTGCCATTACTGAACATTTGCCATGTATTCCTTTTATTTCCCTTTTATTTCATTTTTTCCCATTAGAGCTAAAAAAGATATAGTCCAATCCCCTCATTTCTATTTTATTTTCATTTTTCATTTTTACTGATTTTTTGTTTGTTTTTATATCATAGTCATTTCTGGATATCTACCCTGCCCCACCCTTCCCCTCGCCCAGTGAACTTTCCCATGTAACAAAGAAAAAGTTAAGCAAAAACTCACACACGTCAATCTCTTCTATCAACACAAGCAGCATTCTGCACTCATAATCCTCCTACTTTTCCAACAAAAGAAGGAATTTGTGCCTCCTCTCTCCAGCCAAAATTGGTCCTTATAATTAGATACTCTAGGGCTTAATTTTAATGTTCATTTCACTTACATTGTTGTAATCATTGTATATAATACATCTTGATTTCTTCATGGAGGGCAGTTTTACTTTGCATCAATTCATACAAAGTCTTCCCATGATTTTCTATATTCTTTATATTCATCATTCTTATTCTATAATACTATTCCATTATACTAATAAACTACTATTATATCTATTTGAAAAAAATTAAAGAAACATTTATTAAGCTCTTACTGTGTACCAGACACTATGCTAATTGCTGAGAATACAAATACATAAAGTAAGATGGTTCTTACATTTTAATGGTAGAAGACAGACTATAATAGAAAGTAGTAGCCAGAGAAGGCAGTTTGGGGATAGTCATAGGGAGAATAATGTGGTTCAAAGGTCAGTCAACTTACATACATTTTCCATTGATTTGATTACTCTACTCAGAGGTGGATGCAAGCAAGCAAGCAGAAGGCAAGGTGGCCCAGGTAGACAGTTTGATGTTATGCAAAGGTGATCTGATCTGGGGTCTGAGGTCAGCAAAATATAGTAGACTAGGAAATTTACTCATTCATCAATCATATGGCTGAGTTTAGGAATTTCAAAGACAGATGGCATAATTTCCAGAGAGACTAGGTGTATGGATTCTGGAGGCCAGTGTGGAGGTTTGGTCTGGAGGGTACCAGTCCAGGTATGAAGAAATGTGGCAGCAGTGGAAGGGAGATGGCAAGATGGCCTCACTGAATGGATAGCTGGGATATGAAGGTGATTCCTGATCTGGATGCCATAGGTTTATGGCATAGATGTCTTGTTTTTTACTAAGTGATTTCAACGAATGCCTTTGCTTGAACCTAAATGTTCCCAGTGGCTAGTTCTTGAAAAATAAATACATCTGTGGGGCATGGAGGGTGGGGAGTCATGAGCCATAATTTTGGAGTTCCCACCTAGAGTACCTTGACCTTGAAAAAATTATCCTTTGGGGTACACTAGAGGCTCCAATTTCTAAACTCCCTCAAAGCAGGAATTCTGTCTATCAGTAAAATGTTTGCTGAATCAATCAATAAAAACTTATTAAGAACATACTATGTGCTAGTCATTGTGCTAAGCACTAGGAATACAAAAACAGACAAAAGATAAACCCTGCCCTCAGGTCTCTTACAGTCTAGTGGAAACTTACCATCTATCCTTAAATAAGCTGTTTCAACACATAGAGGCAGGAAGAGTATGTACATCTGTCTGTCTACCCCAACTTAGCTCAGTGCCTTTTGGTGTGTGTGTGTGTGTGTGTGTGTGTGAGAGAGAGAGAGAGAGAGAGAGAGAGAGAGAGAGAGAGAGAGCGCTGACCTAGAGGTTAAGGATTAATAAAGCAATGAAAAAATAAGCAAAGACAGGTGAGGAAACCTGTATGATATATTCACTGTATGAAGACCTCTGAATATGTGAGAGTTGACGGTAAACAGGTAAGCAATATTTTGACCTTCAGATTGGAGGGGAGGAGCCGTTGGGCAGAGTTTCCATGAGCTTTTGCTGTTGGTTTTTTGGGTTTTTTTTTTGTTTTTTTTTTGTTGTTGTTTTTTGTTTGTTTTTGGAGGGCAGTTGGGATTAAGTGACTTGCCCAAGGTCACACGGATAGTTTTTGTTAAGTGTCTGAGGCCAGATTTGAATTCAGGTCCTCCTGACTCTAGAGCCGGTCACCGAGCCACCTAGCTGCCTGGCTTTTGCTGTCTCTAAGATCTTGGATAAAAGAAATAGCTGACATTTACATAGTTTTAATGTTTGTAAAGCTTTACATACAATTGTCCCATTTGATCCTCATAATCCTGAAAGATAAAAGTATAAGGCTGTCATCATCCTCACTGTTGTTGTTATTATTTCCCATTTTATAGCTGAAGAAAACGGGACTTGGAGAGGCAACATGACTTGCCTATAGTCACAGAGCTAGTGAACTTCAGAAGGAGGATTTGAATCCAGGTCTCCCCTGACTTCAACTCCAGAACTCCATCCATTAGAGAATGTTCATCCAGCACTCTTCCATAGCAGGGCAAATGCCTGTAGCTCCCTGGGCCCATCTGGCCCTGGGTGAGGGGGTTTCAGCAAGACAGCTTCACAAACAGAAGGTACCTCCAAGGGGCTGAAATTACAGCTCCATTTGTACATCTATCTTTGACTCATTTGTGTTAAGCTGTATATATTATGTTCTATGAGGCTGTTTATATTCTATATTATCAGTCGTCAAGGACTCTGCAGATTGCCACTATGTGGTACTTGGGGGCTCCCTGTGTTGGGGGAGGGGAGGAAGGATAAGGTGGTGATGTCTCACGGAGGCCACGCGTCGGCCAGACTCCGTGTCCGGGAGCCACCAGTCACCCTCAACGGAGCCTCTGTTATGCATCTCCCTCATGAAAAGTGCCTGTGTTGTGGGACAGGGTTCTGTTGAGGCTTGTATTACAAGGTCCCCTTTCATGCCAAGCACGCCCCACTTGGCTATACAAGCAGCCTTCACTCCCTGCCGGGCGTAGGCAAGAGGAGTGGGGAAGGGAGGAAGGTTCTCCTCTCCCTTCCCGCCACACCAATAAACAGCCATGCTGACAGTGTCTGTATCCCCCCCTTTTCCCCAGTGCCTCCCTCAGCTGCTCTCACCTTCTCCTGGGAAACCCTGACAAGGGACAGATCAGTATGACAGAGCTAGTCAGTCCTCAGGGAGCCCAGACCCTTTCTGTCAACAATCATCCAAGCTCCTGCCTGCCAAAACATGCCAATTAACGGCAGAACACAAATGAAGCAAACAGAAGGTATCTCTTCCCCCAAGTAGTCAAAAGAGAAATGTCTAAAAGATACCAGGGTGATAGACTGTATAGATAACCAAACTTGGCAGATCCTTTAAATAGCATAGATGCTAACCGGCTAGCTAGCAAACACCTGCTCTGTACCGCCCCATAAATATGAGACAGGAAGTTCTTCACCTGGTGTCCACAGGACCACCACCACCTTCCCCTTCCAAGAAGTCTGTGAATAGATTTCAAAGAGTCTGTGAACTTGGATGGAGGAAAATAGTCTTTATTTTCACTAAATTTGGCATTTCCTTCCATTATGATTTTTTAAACCAATAAAACTGTTCTGAGAAGGAGTTCATAGACTAGCAAAGGGGTCTATGACAGAGAAAGCCAGCTGATGTGAAGAGAACAAAAAGAACAGAGGGCAGAGGCTCCCAGAGTAGATCAGGACAGGAACAGTCTCTGCCCCCAAGAATTTACAAGCTCCTAGCAGGAAAGATGGAGACACATGCATGATCACTGACCGAGGATAATTACAGTTACAACTGCATTTTTACTGGACATCTCCCATGCCTGGAATTCTCTCTCCCATCCTCTCCATCTCCTGGTTTCCCTGACTTCCTTCAAATCCCAGCTAAAATCCTACCTTGGTTAGACTGGGAGCTCCTTGAGAGCAGACTGGTTTTTACCCACCTTTGTATCCTCAGCATTTAGTGAGATCCCTGACACATTGTAGTGGATTAATAAAGGTGTGTTGCTTTGACTTTAATAATAACAATAATAATAATACTTCTCTCTGTAATAATCTTTATCTTCTTGAGCATCTAGGTAACCAAGTCTATAGGGTGCTAGACCCAGAGTCAAGAAGACCTGAATTCAAATCCTACCTCAGACACTTACTAGCTTTGTGACCTTGGACAAGTTCCTCTGTCTGCCTCAGTTTCCTCATCTGCAAAATGGGGATAATAACACCTATCTTCCCAGGATTGCTGTGAAGCTCAAACAAGATAATATTTCTGGTGCTTTATAAACCTTAAAGCACTATATAAATGCTAGTTGTTATAATTCTTCTTCTTCTAATAATCACATCTATGAGGCACTATACAGATTAAAAAGCACTTTTTTCACATTAATCTTGTGAAGAAGGTAATGGTGTTATTTAACTAATCAATCAATAAATAAGCTAAAAAAAAACACCTACTAAATGCTAGGCACTCTTCCAGGCATTGAGGATACAAATACAAAGAATGAAACAATCTCTTGGGGATATATATATATATATATATATATATATATATATATATATATGCATGTGTGTATATACCTATATGTAACCATACATACACACATATGTATACACACATTTACATATACATATATGTATGTGTGTGCATAGTATATTTATTTATATGTTTTCCACAAGGTAGATGTTCAAAGAAGGTGCATTCTTGGCATCAAGGGCAGCTGGTACAAAGACATAGAGAGAGGAGATGGAGCTTTTAGTGTATGAAGCAGCAAGGAGTCCAGTATGACTGACTCAATCACAGAATGTAAAAGAAGGAGAAATGTGTAAGATTGGAAAAGCAGGAAAAGGACAGCTTGGGAAGAGCTTTATATGTGAAACAGAGTTTATATTTGATTCTGGAGGCAATAAGCAACCACTAGGGTATGCTGAGCAGAGGGGATGATATGGTCAGACTACGCTTTAGGAAGATCTCTTCGGCAGGAGGTAAGGATGGACTGGGGTGGACAGGACAATGCAGAGGTCATTGAAATTATCTAGAGAGGGATGGTGAGGGCCTGAATAAGGCTGTAGATGTGTAAGTGTGATATTCATACAAAATGAAGTCAAGTCCAGAGAAGTGAAGTGACTTGGTCATAGTTCTTCAGACCCTGGACAAGAACACAGGTCTTCTGATTTCAGATTAATGATACAAAGGAGATTGAGGGGACAAAGGTGAAAGAAAACCAAAGCTGATAAAGAGAAGGCTTCCTAGAGAGGTAGATTTTGAACTAGGTCTTGAAAAATGTGATGAAAGTAGAGGAGGAAGAAAATATTTTAGGACAAGAGAGAGACAGAGAGGAGATACAGAGAGAGAGAGAGAGAGAGAGAGAGAGAGAGAGAGAGAGAGAGAATGGAGACAGAGAGAGAAGAGAGGAAGAGGAGAGGAGAGGAGAGGAGGCAGAAGTATGTGGTCAGGTTATAGAAGTAAGAAGTACTACTGAAGCATATAACCCCCCTAGGCCTCTGTTTCCTCACCTTTAAAATGAGGGAGTTTGATTAGAGAGAAGCTGAGGTGCCTTCTGCCTCTAGATCTATGAACTCTATGTAGAGAGGGATGATAAGCAAATTGATTTGGCAGCAGTACAAGGGGCATATTGGTGGTAAGATTGAAGGGGCTCCTGGGCAAGGAGTGAAAAAACTAATGAAGGATCTTGAAGACCAATCTGAGGAATCTAGATTTGATACAGTTGACAAAAGGAAGCTGCTACATGGCCAAGAACAGATGAACAAAGAACAGTGGTCACTTGGGTTCTAGCTCTAACTATGCTATGGGACAACTTCACTTCTTGGCAGTCCAATCCAAATTCAACAAGCATTGGTTAAGTACCTAAGACAATGTGATAGGCTATAGACACAAAGATAAAACCAACCACAATATAATAACCCCTACCCTCAAGGAGTTTCTGTTCTGCTGAACTATAGATATCAGTTCTCTCCCCTCATTTAGAATAGGAGGGGTTGAGCTAAATTATCTCTTTTCCTCTCTGCTAGAGTCTTTAAGCCAATGAAAGTAATGATCATGGAAGGTTCTGATGCCTGGATTAAAAGAAGGAGGGACTGGACATTGAAAGACCAACTAGATATTCATACTCCCTCCCACCACCCTCAATTTACTGATGAAAATATCCAGGCATCTATGTGGTTGGGATGTCAGAGGAATTCATGAAATCATTCCCAACAATTTGTGCATGATCATTATAGGCTAACATAGCCAGGAAGTGCTGATATCACAACTGTAATGTTTAGCTTCATTTTTTTCCTCTCAAAATGCTTTTGGATGGATTGATTCTCTGTTCTTTGTTCCTTCTCACCCTCAAACCGTGCTATAAGAGAGAGCAGATACTCAGACAGAGGGAGACTGGGAATAACAGCAAGCATCAGTAGACATTTCACTCCCAGACTTCCAATGGTCCATTTAGCATCTCACAGTTATACTTCCTCCTATTCTTTAGGATCTATGATCATGAATCCTACAATATCTTTCCTAAGCCTGGAAAGTCAGGAAGTCCTTTCTTGACTCAGTATCTCCTACTTCAATGGAAACCCATTTCTTCCTGCTCTACTCCTACTGGAGAAGGAGATACTGAACTAGAGGTAAATCTCCCCATAGAGACCAATTTAGTTCAACATAGAGACATAAACCAACCAATAAAGACAATGGCTTATATTTGTAGAGTATTTTAATGTGATAAAAATCCTTACATTCATTGCCTCGTTTGATCCTCCCAAAAACTTTCAAAGTAGGCAGTAAATGTTTTATTACCCCCTTCCTATTGATAAGGGAACGGGGCTCAAACAAATTGCCCCAAATCATGCAACTGATAAATAGCAGAGCTGGAACTCAAATCTATTTTCCTTTTTTTTAAAAAAGAAATAAATATTGTATTGATAACTTCTGTTGCTTTTTACATTGCTAACATTTCTCCTAGCATCCCTCCTCCTCCTCCCTCCCAGAAAGCCAAAAAAAAATGTAACAAATATTTTTTAAAGAAAAAGAAGAGAAAAAAAAATTCAGCAAAACTGATTGATAAATGCAATGTACCCCAACTGCAGACCTCCCACCTCTGCCAAAGAGTTGGGTAGGGATATCTTCTCGTATCTCTTCTTTGTAATCATCATCACTCTTTGTCATTCAAAACCACTTTCTACTGATTCCTAAGCCAATGTTCTTTCCACTACACTAATCTCTTGCTGCCTTGCTTGTTGATGTAGGCTTTTAATCACTCCCGGGGCTCCACAAGACTCAGTGCTCCCTGACTCAACTACTGGGAAAACCACTCAAAATACATTACCTTACTGTCAGTCTATAGCAACACTGTCACTCACAAAGAAAAGCGCGTTAAACTGAGTGAAGAACCCCATTCGAACATCCTGGCTGAAGGACCCCCTCTCAGGCCTTGGGGAGAAGGGGTTAACTGTGTGTTGAGGGGCGTACTGGGCCGAATATAGATAAGCTTCCATCCCACCCGCAGAGCGGAGGGCTGAGGAGCTAAGCTGGAGGGGTGGGAAAGAAGCTGTTTGGAGGAGGCTCTTTGGAAATTCCTTAGATTTTTCTGCTTTTGTCTCTGGCACTGAGTCAAAGAAAGGACCTGCAGACCCACTCTGCTAATGTTGCCGAAGGCTTAGGGCTGGAACATGGAAGGGAGACTAGGCTAGGAGCAAATACAACAGTCTGTGAGTTTCCCATCCATGCTCCACCTACCTACCAGTGACAAATTTTGTTATTGGTGAAATTGGGGTTTTTTCCTTCTTCTTTGTAGTTTTAGCATATTTTCATTCTGACATCCCATGACTTGCCGAATCTTAGACCTTTAGCATCCTTTGTCATTCATTCATTCATTCAACATTATGAAATATTTCTTGAGTACTGTCCATTCTGTGCTAAGGCAAATACAAAGTTGAGTAATACACAGTTTCTGCTTTCAAGGAGATCACCATTCAGTGGGGAGGATAGGACATGAACACAGATAAATATATAATGAATTATTGCTATAAAATCAGAGGAGGAAAAAATTGCTCCCAGCTTAAGAAATGAGGGAAGGCTTCCTGGAGGTGATCCAGGGGATAGTGGAAAGAGCCTTGACTGTGGAGTCAGAGCATTTGAATTCAAATATATACCTCTGACATTTACTACCTGTGACCTTGAGTCACCATAAAATGAAAGGACTATACTGTATGACCCTTCCAGCCCTGGATCTATAATAAATAGTCGTAGATTTATAGGATGTATGGGCAGGTGGGTAGCAGAGTAGAAAAGAGTACCTGCCCTGGCATCAGGAGAACCTGAGTTTAGATCCTGCCTCAGTCACTTACTAACTGTATGACCCTGGGCAAGTCACTTGACCCTTTTGCCTCAGTTCCCTCATCTGTAAAATCAGCTGAAGAAGAAAATGGCAAAGCACTCATGTCTGCCAAAAAGAAAAACCCAAATGGAGTCATGAAGAGCCAGACATGGCCAAAAGGACAGGATGTCAATAGGCTAAGATGTGTGGAGGAGAGTTGGGGAGGGCACCTAATGATAAGATCACTCCAGGTATAGGATATGGAGAACAATATATTCCAAGGCACCAGGGTCAGAAAGTATAGGAAGTATTTGAGAGATGGAAAGTGAGAGTTTGGCCAGAAAATACATAGAATGATCTGTGAATGGGAATCATAATGTAAAATTGGTCTGGAGTAAGATTTTGGAGAGCCTTGGGGGGAGGGGAATAGAGACAGACAGACAGACATATGATAATCAATTTAGAACGGGAAGAGGTCTCAGAGATCATCTAGTCCAGTGGATCTTAACTTTTTTTGTGTGTTAGTCCCCTAAAATCCCAAGCCTTTTTTTCATACTTTCCTCAGCAGTCTTTTTTTAGGCAATCAGGGTTAAATGACTTGCCAAGGGTCACACAGCAAGTGTCTGAGACTCAGTTTGAACTCTGGCCCTCCTGACTCTAGGGCTGGTGCTCTTTCCATTGGGCCACCTAGCTGCTCCCAGCCATCTTTTTGAAATAACATTTTTAAATTCACAAAATACATAAGATTACAAAGAAAATCAATTACATTGAAATAGTTGTAAAAATATTTCTTTTTTTTTTTGTATATCAATGAATGTATTTATTGAGTGCCTACTACAACTTAGCTTTCACTATGCTAAATTTCAGGGATACAAATCCAAAAAATTAACAATCCTGGTTCTCAAAGAACTTATATTCTCATAAAAGAAGATGATACACATAGGGAAGTGGTAGGCATAGAATGGTGCTTTTGATCAGGGAAGCTAGAAGTATTTTGCATAAAGCTATGACATTCACTTTACAAAAGCAATTATAATATTAATGCGGTTATTTTTTTTTTTTTTACAAATGCTTTATTAACTCCTGGTTTACATCATTCGTTTCCGTCAGATTTTGAGTTACAATTTTCCCCCATTTTTCCCCTACCCACCACCCCAGAATAGCAGTCCCACTAGATATCCCCTCATCCAATCTGCTCTCTCCCATATCTTCTCCCATATCCCCTTCGACTTTACCATTAGGGCGAGGTGAATCTCTGTGCCCCGATGCCTGCATATCTTATCTCCCAATTACATGCAAAATAGTATTAATAATAGTATTGTAAAAATATTTCTTAAAAAAAAGTTCATAGACTCCCCCAGTTAAGACCCCCTCATCTTACAGAGAAAAGTGAAATGACAGGACAAGATCCCATACTTTCTAAGCAGCAGGGGGAAGATTTGAAACTCTGACTCCATGCCATAAGCAAGAGAGAAGCTGGTTTCATGAACACTAGGACTACCAGTGCAACAGCAGAAACACAGGACTGAAGGAAGGTTATTTTAGAAAATGGAAAACATAAATAAGTCTACTGTCTGTGGGCAGAGAGGAAATAATTAGTGGAGAGGAAGGGACTGAAGGTTCAAGAAAGAAAAGGAATAACTGACAGAATAGATCAAATGGAAAGGGTAAAGTATGCCAGTAGAGAGGTCAGCTGTGACCAAAAGCAAAGCAACAGGTATTTCTTTATTAAGGCAACAAGCATTTATTAAGCTCTTCCTACATGCCAGGCACTGTGTGAGCTGAGGATACAAGCAAAAAAAAAGAAGAGGGTCTCTGCTCTCCCTAATGGGAGAAACCAGTGCACTAAAGGGAGCCAAGGTGTGGACTGGGGGAATGATGGATGGTGAAGCCAGCACAGGGGTATGGTGTTGATGTCCAGAAAGTGAGCTGGAGTTGGGCGAGGGGCGAAATGAAGGTTGAGAAGCCTGAGCCCCTCCCCAAAGTGGAGGCACCAGGAGAAACTCATCAAAGAGAGACCGAGGGCTGGTATGGAGGAGGTATATTACAAAGTGAGAATATGGAAGGGGCAGATGAATGTTCCTGGGTGAGGAAGAGCCAGATGGTGGAGGAAATTCCAGGGGAACACTACAGCAAAAGGAAATCATTGTGAAGGAAAAGATAAGTGATGACACAAAGAGATTTTGAGGTGAAGATGAGAGGGATTGAGAGTTTTTATTCTATTCTTTAAGAATGAAATGTGTCTCTTTGTGACATTCCCCATCCTTTCCTCCCCACACCAAAATCAGAAGCACAGAATCATTAAAATATCAGATTGAGAAAGACTTCAGAGGTCTTCCTGCCCACCCATCCCTGATCAAAAATGCCTTGTACAAGGATTTCAGGCTCTGAGAGTATGATCTCCAAAATATGGGGAGCTCACTACCTACAGAGGAAGCTCAATGGAGTTTAGAACCACTCCAGTTGTTAGGAAGCTCCCTATCTCTATATTCAGCCTCTATCCAACCCTGTATTTCTGTTCATGCAGCCTGAGATTGAATTATTAGCTTTTTTGGCTTCCATAGGATGCTGTTGATTAAGCTTTCAGTCCCCTAAAATCCTTAGATCATTTTTATAGGAACTGGTGGTTAGCCTCCTCTCTCTCATTGTAACCTTCTAAAGTCCTTTGTTTTGTTTTGTTTTTACCCAAATGTAGGACTTTACATCTACTTCAATTAGATTTGTCCCATTTATTTAATCTGGCTCACAGATAAAACCACTTAATCTTATTCAGGTGAATTACCTTGCTTAAGTCATTTCTTGGTTCTCTATACCTCACTTTCTAAATCTAGAGTAAAAAAAAAACTGGGTTCCATTCCCTGCTTCCATACTTACTAACTGTTTAACCTTGAACGATCATTTAACCTCCCTGAGTCTTACTCTGTTGTTGAGTCATGTCCAACTTTTCATGATCCCATTTGGGATTTTCTTGACAAAGACACTAGAGTGGTTTGCCTTTTCCAACTCTTTTTTTTTCTTTTTTGGTTTTTTGGAGGGGGACGGGCAGGGCAGTTGGGGTTAAGTGACTTGCCCAAGGTCACATAGCTAGTAAGTATTAAGTGTCTGAGGCCAGATTTGAACTCAAGTCCTCCTGACTCCAGGACTGGTGCTCTATGCATTGCGCCACCTAGCCCCACCTCCAGCTCCTTATACAGATGAGGAAACTATGGCAAACAGTACTGAGTGACTTGAACAAGATCACACAGTTAGTAAGTGTCTGAGGTCAGATTTGAACACAGGAAGATTTATGTTCCAGGTTTCCAGTTCAGTGCTCTATTAACTGTGCCACCTGGTTGCCCAATGAGTCTTAGTTACCTGTAACACATACCCTCAGAATTCATGGAAGGGTCAAAGGATACAATGAACTGCATCTATATAACTCTAAGCTATTCATAAAATAGGGAAAGAGTGTGTCTATCTGCCTTCCCCTAGAAAATTGTGAGCACTCCTAAAGCAATGGGAATGAAGTGTTCAGATTTACTTGTATAGCCCCAGTAGAAGGGAGAGCTCATGGGAGAACTAAATTTTGAAAATACAGATAAATTTTTAAAAACCAACCCTAGCTCATAATTGCACTTTTCCCAGGTGAATCTTTTCTAGGATGTCTAACAAGGTGCAACTCATTCTGCATTTCTCTTGCTTACCCTCAGCAGAGATGCTATTGCCCATCTGCCTCCTGACCCTAATCCAACCCCAACAGAACTTGCTGAAAACTGAAAAATTTAGTCAAATAACAATCTGTTTTGTTTTCCATACACAAACTCAGATAGACAGTGGGATGTCATTTTCCCATCTCCCTCTCTGCCTCACATTCCCCCCAGTGAAAGGTTGCTGTGGTACCCATCCATCTTAGGCATGCAGGTATTCTGTTTACCTAGGATATTCCTATATTGTTTGAATATAAAACCAAATGACTTTGTAGTATGTTCTAGGTTACAAGAAGTGTATCCAAAAACATTTCTAATCATTTTTTGAAACCTGAGAGACAGAGGAAGGAAGCTATTTTCCCAAGAAAAGAGACTTTAGAAACTCACCTGATGAAATACATAGTTTCTTGTCCCCCAACGTCAACTGTCCCTGTGACCTCAACTTGTACTTTAGTGAAAAAAATCTGGGCCATCTGGCAAGAGCTCCCTAATTGTCCCCTTTCTCCATCTCAGAGCATCCCTCTACACATCCCTTCCTTCTTCCCTCTAGTCTCAGGGAAAGAGGTGTTACTCCTCCTTCTTCCCAAAGATAATCAATCCTCCCTCACTTGTGCCCTTAATCCCTTCACTCCCCACCCCCCAACTTGGTTCTCTCTCTGTCTCTCCCCCTCCATATATATGAATATATGTATATACATATATATACACACATACATATTATCTCTCCACATATACACATATGCACACACATATATATTCTCTCTCCTTCCATATATACACATATATGAGCATATATACACACATATGTATATAGTCTCTCTTCATATATACATATACACACACATATATATTCTCTCTCTCCCTCTCCATATATATATACACACACACATATGTATATGTTCTCTCTCCATATATATACACAATACACATGTATATATTCTCTCTCCCTCCATATATGTGTATATGTATATACATATATATGAATATATACATATGGATATATTCTCTCTCCATATATATACATATACACACATATGTATATATTCTCTCTGTCTCTTTCTCTTTTTCTGTCTGTCTGTCTCTCTTTCTCTCCTTTACTTCCCTCTCAAAATGATGTTTCCCTTTTCTCCTTCTGTCCACACTCCCAAGCCTCAAGCCATCAGTCTCCCTTTCCTCCCTGAAGACAAGCAGTTTTTTTGCCTCCACTGCTTTTCTCCAAACACCCTGTTCAGCCCACAAGTTGACACCCCTGCTGTGGTCCAGTGTGGAACCTTGGCTGCTCTGCTTCCAGGTCTGCTTTGGCTTTGCTTTATAGAAGGTACAGCCTATTGAGTGTGAGCTCTTTGCCAAGAGGAAGTGTTCCCTTCACTGCTCTTATACCCCCACTGGCACAGATCCTGCCACATGATTAATATGCCTGTTGCTTGATTGACTGATCACACATTTCCTGGAGGATATCTTCTATGCAGTTTCTTATGAATACATAATCATGGGTGCTGGCACTTCAACTGTGTTAATATGCTAATATTTTCATCATGAAATAAAGAGTTACGTTTCTTTAATGCTGGAGGTGACCAAAAGGCATCGCCTACAGAGACTCCGTCTCCCTAGCCTTTCCTGGTTCCTCTGGGGATTCTAAGTTATGGAAAAACTCTCATCTATCATCTAGTTGTCAAAGAGGAATAACGAGGAAGGAAATACAACTGCTTTGGGAACAGCACACTTGTGTTCTAGTCCTGAAGCTGCTTTAACCGAGTGGCCTGCGCAAGCTTCTTCCACTTCTCTGCATTATTTCACCCCCACCAGCTGAACTCCACTCCATAGTGGCATGAGAGGATGCACTTCTTTGAAGTCAGCCGATAAACATTTATTAAGTGCCTACTGAGTGTCAAGCACTGTGCTAAGCTCTGAGGATATAAAGAGGCAAAGACAGCCCCTCATGTGAGATCTAAGGGGGAGACAATAAGCAAACACACACGAACAAAAAAGATATAACCAGGATAATAGGAAATGCTTAAAAGAGAAGGCATTTCCATTGAAAAGAGTTGGGAAAGGCTTCTTTTACAAGATGGGATTTTAGATGGTATTTGAAGGAAGCCAGGGAAGCTGAGAGGCAGACGTGAGGAGGGAGAACATTTCAGGCATGGTGGAGCACAAGTGAAAATGTCCAGGGCTCAGGAAATGGAGTGTCTTGTTCGTGGAACAGGCAAGAGGCCTGTGTTACTGAAGCAAAGAGTATATGCTCGTTGTATAGTAAGGTGAAAGGAAATGGGAAAGGGAGAAGAGAGCTAGGTTATGAGTGGCTTTGAATATAAAACTAAGGATTTTGCATTTGATTGTAGAAGTGATAGGAAGTCACTGGAGTTTATTGAGTTAGGAGATGATATGGTCAGAGCTGCATTTTAGGAAAACCACTTTGGTGGTTGAATGAAGGATGGAGTGGGGAGAGATTTGAGGTAGGCAGACCTACCAGCAGGCTATTGCAATGGTCTAGGTGTGAGGTGATAAGGGCCTTCATCAGAGTGGTGACAGTGTCAGAGGAGAGAAGGGAATATATTAGAGAGATATTGCAAAAGTGAAATTATAGGCCTTGACAACAGATTGCATATGGCCAGCGGAAGTCAAGGATGACTTCCAGGTTGTTGCCTTCAGTGGTCACAGGTAAGGTAGGAGGTAGGGAGAGTTTAGGGGGAAAGATAATAAATTCAGTTTTAGTTATGTTGAGTTTAAGATGTTTCTGGACATAATTGTCTGAAAGGCAGCTGAAGATATGAATGCAGGTCAACAGAGAGAATGAAACAGGATAGGGAGATTTGAGTCATTAGCATAGACATGGTAATCGAATCCATGGGAGTTTCTGAAATGAGTGCATCTGACATGTTCTCACAAGGTGCCATGACCAAAAAAATCCATCACCTTGTGGCTAACCTTCTCCTAGACTTAACTAGACTGAAAGTGGACTGAATTTGAAGTCAGGAGATTGAGGTTTCAGATTCTAGTTCTGCCATTTTCTACCAGTGCAACCTTAGGGAAGTAATAACCTCTCTGAGCCTCAGTTAACTCATCTGTAAATATAAAAAATTAGACTAGATTACCTCTAACTCAAAATCTATGACACAAATTTAGTTTCTAGGCCACATTCCAAACCTTTCCAACTTGGTAAAGTCTGCCATTGTCAGTGCTATGCTGACATACAAGTCAAGAACATGAAGTCACAGCCATACTAATTGAGGAATCATAGTAGAATGATAGTGTAATCAATGGGGCCTTGAAATGATCTCAGCAAAGAAATATTGGGCTCTCTTTTCCTTGGGAATTAATAAAATAAACTTAGCAACCCTAGTAAATGAACGGTCTTTTCTATAGGAAAATGGACACTGCCCACAGGATTTTTGTGCTGATTTTCTATTTTTAGAGATAGACTGCACTGAGCCATCCATACTCCACCCCATGACAAATAGTACCCATTTAAAAAACAATTAACTGACCACAGGAGTATAGTCAGAACTTTTTCTGGACAGGAAGTTGACTGACCTGTGTGAGGACCTGAGAACATGACCAAGTCCTCATTTTCTCAGAATCAAAGTCATCACTCTCTCCTCACCCCATATATACAGCAGTTGCCAAGTTTCATCAATTTTACCTCCTCAACATCCCCTTCTCTCTATTCACACATGATTAGCACCCTATTTCAGGCCTCCTTCACCTTTCACCTTACCCATTAAAACAACAATTCTCTCGTCTTTCCAATCCATCCTGCCACAGCTGCCAACCACGTCATCCCCCCTACTTGAACTCTAGTGATTCCCTGTTCATCTCTAGGATCAAATACAAAACCCTCTGTTTAACATTTAAAGTTCTTTACCACCTACCCCAACCTCCCCTTCTAGTCTTATTTTACTTTATTCCCCTTGACTCACTCTATAATCCAGCAAAACCAGCTTTCTTGCTCTTCCTCACACATGACACCCTCTCTCTTCTCTATACCTTTACACTAGCTAGGCCCCCAGTGCTTGAGATGGACACCCTTCTCATCTCTACCCCCTTAGAATCTCTAACTTCCTTCAAAGTTCAATTTTAGGGCCATCTTATCCATGAAAACTTTCCTGATTTCCCACCTTCTCCACTGTCACCCTGCATTTATCATGTACACATTCTCTGTATAGTTTTGTGTATACATACTAAACCCTGGATGGAATGTAAACTCTTGGAGAACAAGGATTGTTTCATTTTTGTCTTTTGTCCCAAGTGCCTAGCATGGTCCTAGTTCTTTACTAGACTTTTGATAAATGCTCATTGATTGATCAATTGATTTTTCTAACCATCTAGCAGACCCACAGAACCTGCTCTTACTATACAGTCACTAGGGGTTTTTATTAAATCCTTGTTGTTCTTCATATAAAAATAACCTGGGAAATGGTCAGTTGTGTGACACAGAATGGTTTTTAACATGATATAAAAATTTGTCCTTTCCAAATTGGAGGTGACCAAATTGGAGATGCATGATCTATCTATCGGAGGGTTTCTTAACCTAAGCTTCATGAATTTTTTTTTTAATTGGACCTGCTATTTTACTCAGGCTCAAAGTACAAGGGCTTCTGATGGACTGATCCCACTATTGATTGAGAAGTTGGTGATTCGATGGATAGAATGCTCATTCATTCTGGCAGCAAGATGAGCCTGTGCAAATTCAGTCTCAGATACTTATTGTATGACACTGGGCAAGTCACTCTTTTTGCCTCAGTTTCCTCAAATGTAAAATGCCAATGATAATAGAAGCAAGGTTCTTGTGAAGATCAAATGCAATGTTTATAAAAAGCACTTAGCACAAAGCCTGAATAGTAGGTGCTGTATAAATGTTTATTCCCTTTCCTTCTCTTAATTGGCATGGGAGGTCTGATTTGCTCTATCCTATCCTAAGCCAGTTCCACCCTCTGGTAGGCCACCCCTCTCCTCCCAACCCATGTTCTGAGGGTTCAACTTGGTATCTGTACATTTGACCAACATAGCCCACCACAGTTCAGAACTCGAGATATATGTGTGTCTGTGTGACCAGTTTCAGTCTCCTCCCCATCTCTGAGAATCAAGAACTTAAGTATTTTGTTAATTGTGTTTCAATCTAATTGGGTTTCCTTTGTAATTCTGTGTATTTTATTTTATGCATTTTAATACATTCCAAAGGCATCACTAGACTGCCTGAGGGGTCCATGACACTAGAAGGGTCAAGAACCTTTGACCTATGGAGAGGCTGCCTCCCCTTTCAGATTTCTTTATAAATTCCCAGATAAGGGAAAATCCTAATCTGCCCATCCTCTAAATGCCAAAGGTAAGTAACTAGGACTCTCCTCTCCAGGATTCACCTCTTCCCAAGAGTCATCTCCTCCTGGTAACTCAGTCACTTTGTTATGACAGGGCCCTACAGTTAATGGGGAGTGAAATTGGAGAAGAATGTCTGGAAGTTTGGGGCTTTCATCTCTAAAACAAATAGCAAATTCCTTTGGGCTACTGCCGTTGGAACGAAACAATGATATGCTTCGGGAGATTGTAAGGCGTTACCCTAGCAACTCCCAGGCTGTTTTTGGGCAAAATCTAGTTAAAGAGGAAAGAGAACAAAAATAATAAAGAGGAGGGCCTGGATGAATTCCAGGAATGGGAGTTGGGGGGAGGGAGGGGGTCTTCTTGGCTGTGTTGTTATGGTGTACAGACGTGTTTTGTTAGTCCAACTTTCAGCTAAACTTCCTCCTTACTCTGGGATCGTGTTCCATGGTGGGTAAAATCCCCTTACTAGAATGCTAATCAAAGACCAAAGGAGAAAATGGCAGTTGCATCGGGGGATAGCATTGTAGGGAAACAACCCATGACGTCTTCAGGACTGGCCCTAGAAATCACAAAAGTCCTTCAAGGAAGGGTTATGAGCAAGAAAGGCACTGGCATGTTAATTTAAACTGGAAGGAAGCCGGGTGGAGCTCCTCCAAGCCTAGGGAAGCTAAAGAGCCTTTGTTTGTTTCTCAGGTCTATAGGTCATTAGGAAGATGGGTGGCAAAATACACTCTTGTTGGCACTAAAGAAAAATGGACAAATTGTTCCAAGAGGATTTTTCAAAGAAGGTAGCAAGCCCAAGTAATCATCAGGAGTTTGAGGAGATGATATGGCTATAGTTATTATTTTTATTCTGGGGTACCTGGAAGGAAATAGTATAAACATGATCTGTGAGTCTATGTCCCATTTCTCCCTCTGTCTATTCATAATATATAACTTAGAGCTGGAAGATAATTGGGAGGACATCCAATCCCATCCTGTCATTTTACAGATTTGGAGAGTGAGGCCCAGGAAAGTGGGATCCAAACCCAGGGGCTCTGAATCCAAACCCACCATTCTTTCCACTCTAGCACACTACCTCCCTAATCAGATTTCCAAGTGTATGGCACTGGTCACACAGAGGGAGGGAGGGAAAGGTTTCCTCAGGAGGTACACAGAGGCATGGGGTACTAAATTGGGAATAGCTCCACACCCATCCCCACCCCCAGGAGAAAAAACTCAGAATAGTAGCAATAACTCAGATATACATAGTATGTTAAGACTTTAAAAGTCTTCTTCACAATAGGCTTGAAGGGTAGATTGAATGAGTATCGTTATACTCCTTTTTCAGAAGAGGAAACTTTAGCTCAGAGAAACGACTTGCCCATTTTCACTGTCTCTCAGCTAGTAAGCTTCAGAGCTGGGATTCAAACCTACATCTCCTAGCTCCAGGTTCTTTGCTCTCTCTAATACACCAACAATGCATGAAGGTGTAGGACTCCAAGGATGGGTCCCAAAGTCGGAAGAGGAACCAGGTGGTTAGAAGAGGAGACCACAGACAGAAAACCAATGTTACCTGCTTGACTATTTATTTGCTGACCTCGAACACAAATTTGGGAATTGTCTCTTGCACCCTCCAAGCCCCGGGCTGTAACACAGCTATAGCCCATTGTCCAGTCTCCTGGTTTCCCCAGGGCAGTAACTATGAATCTAAAGGAGCAACTTTCTTTCAGTTCTTCTCTTGGCACCTTTTCCCCAAGGACCTCAGGTGTCTTCCCAGAAAACCATGATCAACAGCAGCTGTTAGCAGTTTCCACTCCAGCCCTGAGGGAGTAGGGGAGGCTGATTGGAGGAGTACCTGGGGGGGCAGGGGGGGAGGAAGAGAGGATGAGGAGTGAAAACCAGAAGAAAACCTGTCTCCAGTCAACACCACAGACTGACAACACTCTCCTCCCAGCCCAGCCATTGCAATGAAAAGACTACTTCATTCATGAGAAGCTCAGGCCCCTCCCCTCCTTTAGGGGAAAGGGGAGGGGTAAAGCAAGCTGGAGTTAGGATTCTGCTCTCCCAAGAGCTTACAGTGGGAAGGAGGTCTGAATCAGAGAAAACACTTATGACCACAAAAATCACATAGCCCCCAGCCACTCCACCCACATACCACAAAAGCCACAAATGTTCTCTTGGCTAACCTTAGTATCTCATTCCAGGCACATGCAAAGCCTCAGCCACCTGCCACCCACCGGTCCTCTCACCAGTGTGTACCCGCCCCCAGATACACCAGAATGAATGAGAATAGCAATGACATTTCACATGAGACACGTTCCCCTCCCCCTTCCTGTAATGGTTGTCATCAGTAACTAATCAAGACCCTACACACTGGAGACTACCTTGGAACAGTCAAACTACTAAGGGCCCACAGATACCACATGACAACCCGAAGACTGGAGACAGAAAGGTCCCCACTCTATCCTTAGATTGAGAGACAGTGTGGGGTAGTGGATAGGATGTTGGTCTAGCTGTGTGACTCTGGGGGAAATCACCTAACTTCTCTGTTCCCTGGACAACTCTCCAGGACTCACTTACTAGGTTGTAGAGGAGTTGTTGTTCTCTGCTCTGGTATTGGAAGATCCTCATTCCCCAGGCTGAAGAAATTACAGACCCTTTCGTTATTTGGTTAGACTAGGATAATCTCAAAGTTAGTCAAAACAATGGTTCTGCTGGGATCACAAGGGACAATGGATGCAACCTCAGGTGTACAACTGATCAGGGTTAGGGAAAACACTCTAGTTTTGATGTCAGAAGACTGAAGTTCTATGCCTCAGTTTCCTTACCTGTAAAATGGGGGCTTAGCAATACCAGCATTACCTACCTCACTAGGTTGTTGTAAGGAAAAGTTCCCACATTTCTACCTGCTGAAATCCAAATTATTTCTTCCTCCTCAAATGTCTTATACCCATCCTTAGCATATTATAATATAATAAATGATATTATTATATATAATACAAATTATTATAATAATAAAATTATCTTGTGAAATAATTATTAATATATTTGTCTTCTCCCTTTACTGAAATTGCAAGTTCCTTGAAGGGAGAAAACATGTCGTGTTTGCATTGTTGCATCCCTAGCAGCACTTTGCACATAGTAGGTAATTAATGTGTGTTGAATTTAAAGAGAAAAAAAAAACAGTTGAATATGCCTGAATCTAGTCAGACCTACGGGAAGGGCATAAAGGCTTTAAGCAATCAACAAGTATTTACTGATCTGAAGAGAACACCTTACTCTACAGAAGGCCCTCACTAATGATAATTATACTGGTCCTCTATATATCCTAAACCTTTTTTTTTTTTTTTAAAGCAATTGGGGTTAAGTAACTTGCTCAAGGTTACACGGCTAGTCATTTGATTTATGCGTGGGTGCTCATTTTCTGAGGCCGGATATGATCTCGGGTCATCCAAACTCCGAGGCCGGTGCTCTTACTCACTGCGCCACCTAGCCGCCCCTTTAGGGCAATTGGGGTTAAGTAACTTGCCCAAGGTTACACGGCTAGGTTTTTGTTTGTGCGGATTAAGTGTCGGAGGCTGGCTCCGAACTCAGGTCCTTCTGATTCCAGGGCCGGCGCTCTATTCACTGCGCCACCTAGCCGCCCCTATCCTAAACCTTTTACTAACATTTGTTTTTGTTTTTTTTTTCTTAATTATATTTTATTTTTCCCCAATTACATGTAAAAACATTTTTAACATTGGTTTTTCAAAATTTTTGAGTTCCACATTTACTCCCTCCCTCTCCTGTCCCCAATTGAGGAGTCAAGCATATACGTGTATATGCTATACAGTATAGTCATGCAAAACACATTTACATGTTCTTTACTAACATCGTTAAGCTCAAAATAACCCTTTGAGACAGACACCAAAGGTAGCAAGGATCCTTGTTTTATAGATGGGGACCATGAGGCTCAGAGGGTCACAGAGCTAGTAGCGTTCAAGGAGAGAGTAGAAGGCAGGCCTTACCAAATTGTTTAACTCTAGCTCCCTTTCAGGGAACTCATAAATGGAATGGTTTCATTTTTGCCTTTATATTCCCAAAGTCTAATATGGTCCTTGGGACACAGGATGGGAATTCATAATGAGGAAATTCATCCTGTTAGAGTAAATCTTCCCCATTCTACAATCTACAGTCTTAGAGAAGCACCAAGGGCACTGAGGTGTTAAGTGACTTGCTCAGGGTCACACAGCAGGAAAGCCAAACTTGAAATCTGGTCTTCCTGATTCTGAGGCTCACCTAATTACTTTGTCACCCTTGTGCATAGTAAGTACTTCATAAACTTCTATTGACTGAACTAAAATATATAGCACATGAAATCAAAGGCCACCAATAATACAAGGCAGTTTTATACTAAGTACCCAGTGAGTGGTAGAGATAGTAAATATTATAGGAGTTCAGAGGAGAAGGCCAACATGTACTTCCAGCCAAAATGGACCTCAAGGCCTCAAGATGGAGGCAAAATCTGAGCTGAGCTTTGAGGGATGGGTAGGGCTGGATTAAAAGAAAAAGAAGGGAAAATGGGCTAGGCTAGGCATATGCAAAGGGAATAGAAGGGAAGAACATAAGCATTTATATCACATCTACTACGTGCCACAAACAAAACAAAGATGTTTTACAAATATATCATTTGATCCTCGATAGGTGCTATTATCCGTATTTTACATTTGAGGAAACTGAGGCAGACAGGTTAAGTGATTTGGCCAAGGTCACATAACTAGGAAGTGTCTGAGGCTGGATTTGAACTCAGGTCTTTCTGACTCCAGACTTAGTGTTTTATCCACTAAACAGAAACAGAAAAAAAACAAAAAGCAGACCATGTTTGGGAAACTGTATGTAAACTTATTTTACTAGAGAAGGTGGTTCACCTAAGGCAGCAGCAGGAATACAATGTGATTGTAGTTGGAAGGGATTTCTAAAAAACCAATAAAGTCAAACTCCAGACAGATTGTGGAGGGCTTCAGATACCAGGCTAAGAAGATCTGATTTTAGCTTGCAGAGAATGAAGAAAAATTGAAGGTTCTGGAGCAGGGAAATAGCAGGAAGAAAGAGATGTTTGATAACCCTCAGGTTTCATCCACGCCCCTCAAATTGGCAAAGATAATAAAGGATGGAAATAATCAGTGTCAGAGGAGCTGTGGGAAGACGGTACACTAATATGCTTTCAGCAGAACTATAAATTACTCCAACCATTTTAGAAAACAATTTGAAACTTTTCAGGAAAATTGACTAAATTGTTTATACCCTTTCACCCAGCAATATCACCACTGGACCTATAACCCAAGAAGGTCAAAGCCGGACAAAAAGGTGCCCTCTGTACTAAGATATTCATAGCAGCACTTTTTATGATGACAAAAAAAAAGAAAAAGAAGCAAAATCTGTGCCCATCAACTAGGGCATGGCTGAACAAATTATAGTATCTGAATATGATGAATATATTATTGCACTGTAAGAAACAATGACTATATAAGGAATTCAGAAAAACACAGAAAGCCTTATATAAACTGATACAGGACAAAGGAAGAATCACCAGAAGAACACTAAAAGATATTTGAATTGCAATTAATTATAATAACTAAATCTCAGTACAGGGGAACTAATGACGAAATACACCTCCTTTCTCTCAATAAAGAGGGAGGGGACTATGGGTGTGAAATATGGCATGTATCACAGGACATCAGTGTGTAAATTAGCTTTGTTTAAATGTAGGACAAAATTTTAAAGAAATAAAGTTTTGTTTTAGGGAGATTCATCAGGTAACAGTAGACAAGATGGTAGGGAGAGAGCCTAGAAAAAAGGTAGGCAAATAATTTGGAAGGTCAATGCAATATTCCAGGTATGCAGTAACAAGGACCACCCTAGACAAAGATGATAGCCATGGGAATAGAAAGGAAAGAGTGTAAACTCTGTAGAGAGTCTACTTTGTAACTGGCTATATATTGGGAATGAGTCAAAGATGAGTCCTCAAATTTTATGCCTCAGTAACTAAAATAATGATGGCACAACTGAGGGGAAAAAACAGAGAAGTGGGTCATAGGGAAAAGGGAGAAGGACAGGGAACTGATTTGGGGGAGACTATATATCAGTATGAGGCCAGATTTATCTCATATATTTTAACCAAAATAATATATCACAACAGATTGAATGCAGAAACACATATGAAAATGCAGCTGTCTTCTATTAAATCAGAGATTTGCAAATATATATAAAACAATGCCATTCTTGGTAATTTTTTTTGCTTTAAAAATAATTATTTTTCATGAAAATATGTTAACATGTAATTGATTTGTTACTATTATTTTAAAATTAATTAGTAACAAATATTTTAAATTATCCATTTTCAAATCCTAATACAGTAAATATTAATAAATATAACCCACATGAACAAAGGTTCTTCAGGGTCCTCTATAATTTTTAAGAGTATATTTAAGAGGGGCAACGAGGTAGTACAGAAGATAGAGGATGGAGTCAGGAGGATCTGAGTTCAAATGTGACCTAAGACACTTACTAGCTGTATGACCCTGGGTTAACACTAATTGCCTCTAAAAAATAAAAAGCTAATGCAATAGGAATTTAGGGTCCAAGATGAGTTAAGTGATAATTGGACCACTTCTGGACTATTGCCTTCAATTCTGATGCCACACTTTAGGAAGCCAGTTGATAAGATGAAGTGTTTATGGATGGCAAGGTAAGGGAATTTGAAACTATCCTACAGAAGAATCCCTCTGAAAGAAATGCAGATGTTTTGTATGGAGAAGAGTAGACCCAGATCACACCTAATAACTATCTTCAAGCATCTGGAGGGCTAGCACAGGGAGTGGAAATTATAATTTACTTTTGCCATAACTAGTTTACATATAATGTAAACTTTTCAAGAATCAATTCATTTCATTTTTAAAAATTTTTGTATTCCCAACACCTGGTACTTTGGTGTTTTGGTGCTTGGTGTTTCATAAATGCATACTGATTGATCGATTGATTAGAAGAGTTGAAACTGAAAAGAGGTAGATTTCAGCTAGACCAAAGGAAAAACTTCCTAACACTAATATTTGTCCAAAAGTTGGAGGGAAAGGGTTAGGGTTAGATCCCCAACAGGTACCAAATGCCCACTCTACAGGGATTCTGGAGAAGAAGACAATTCCCTTTACCCATATTTCACACCCATAGTCCCCTACCTCTATATTAAGAGAAAGGAGGTGTATTTCATCATTAGTTCTCCTGTACTGACCCTGAGTTATTACAATTAATTGGAAATCGAATACCTTTTAGTGTGGTTTTCATTCATATTCTTTCTTGTTGTCGCCATGAATTTTGTTCTTCTGGTGATTCTTCCTTTGTCCTGTATCAGTTTATATAAGGCTTCCTATGTTTTTCTGAATTCCTTATACAGTCATTGTTTCTTACAGTGCAATAATATATTCATCATCCATTAGGGTTGGACTAGAAGACCATCAAGGTCCCTTCTAACTCGAGAGCTCTGCAATTCTGTGACATGTCACTTAAGTTGTATCCGACTCTTCTGTGACCCCATTTAGAGTCTTCTTAGCAAGGATATTAGAGGCATTTGCCATTTCCTTCTCTAGCTCATTTTGCAGATGAGGAAACTGAGGCAAATAGGGTTAAGTGTCACACAGCTAGGAAATGTCTGAGGCCACATTTGAACTAGCGTCTTCCTGACTCTGGTTCTGGCATTCTATGTACTGTGTCATCCAGCTGCCCATTTTTCTGTGTCCTAGGCAGAGTCTGTTCCTTCTATTTTTCTAGCTATTTCTCCCCACCACATAGAAATACAGCTAAACAGGTAGCTGTTGCTTAGTAAATGTAATTAACTACTAACCAAAAACATGGAAGAAAAAGAAATCTCTGTGGCTTTTGAAGGATGGGATAGCACATGGTCCAAAATCTCCCTCACTGGGCCATAGTATATAGGGAGCTTAATACATATTTGTTTAATTGGGTTGAAATAAATGGATTAGATTTCGATTGAATTGATCTACTGAGACTCAAATCTCTAGTATTCTAGCCTTTGTGACTTTAGACAATTACCTTTACCCAAGTACCCAATCCAATCCACAAAGCAGTTATTATACATTCAACTTCTGAGGGGCATCGTGGTATAATAGATAGAGGGCCAGTCTTAGATTTAAGCCTGCTTCTGACCCTTATTAGCAGTGTGACCCTGGTCAAGTCACATAACTTCTTAGTGCCTTCAGACATTTCTTAATACACATCAGAAAAGTTGCCCATTTTCCTTTCCCATCCTACTCTCCCCCCTACCCCCAACTTCCCTTCACCTATAACATTTGGAGTGGGGGGAAATCCAAAAATTCAGCAATATTTTATAAAGGATAAAATAAATTCTAGCTAGAGAGAGGGAAAAGTTCTTCTAATTCCATCTCCATTCCAGCACACTTGCTCCCACCCAGTTTCGCACCTTCCTGTCTCCAAGAGTTAGGATTCTATTGCCTAGAGGGCCCCCTTTTTGCCTTTCCTCTTGTAAAAGCACAGGTTATCTCTCTGCCAGTCCACAGGGTCATGTTTATCTTCGAAGGGCTTTCCTCCTGAAATAGCCCTGGATTATCTGGCCCAAGAGAGAGCTGAAGACAGAGCCAGAAAGGCCTGGGTGTCATAACTCACTCTTGTGCCCCTCCCAGGGTTAGTGGAAGCTCAGCTCCAGCAGCTCTGTCTTCCTTCCTTCTTTAATCTGAGTCTGAATTCCAAACCTTATTACCTGGCATTGAAGCTGTATCTGTGATGGTGCCTTTTTAACTCCTTCCTCCTAACTAATTAAACGTGCTTCCTCTGAGCACCTTTCTTGGCTCTCTGTTCTCCTTAACCTCCTTAGAAAGAATTCATTCAGTACTATTTTAGAGAAGTGAATAAGCTGTTTAGACCCTATAATAATAATTATTATTGTTAATGACAATAATTATGATGTTCATAGAACCTATTTGTAACAGCATTCGTGTGCATTTGATGATCCAAAAATATCCTGACAGGCTAGAATTATGGGTGAAGGAAGAAAATAAGCCTTTATTAAGTACTTATTATGTGCCAGGCACCAGGCTAAACACTTTACAAATATTATTCCATTTGATCCTCACAACAACCCTGGGAGGTATGTACTATTATGACCTCCATTTTATAGTTGAGGAAAGTGAGGCAAGCAGAAGTTAAGTGACTTGTTCAGGGTCACACAACTTATAAGTGTCTGAAGCTAGATTTGAACTCAGGTCTTCCTGACTTCAGGCCCATAACTCAATCCATTCTGCCACAAGCTGCCATCTGTTTTGTGCCCTAAACACCACAGGACCTTTCCAACTGACTTCTAGCTAAGACCTCCTGTTTGTGTTGTCTTGCCCTGTTAGAATGGGAGCTCCTGCAGAGAGGGACTATCTTACCATTGTGTTTGCATACATAGTGTTGAACACAGTTCTTGACACACAGTATAGTTTCAATATACGCTTTTTCACTCATTCGTTCATATGGCTCTTTAAGGCTTACAGAATAGTTATGTATCTTATCTCATTTTATTGGATGCTCACATAGTAGTGCTGTGGAGTAGGTCCTATTAGTATTTTCATTTTATAGATGAGGAATATAAGTATGAGAGTGGTTAAGTGACTCACCTAGGGCCACACAGCTAGTAAGTGTTAGAGGTCAAAGACAGGAAAGTTCCCAAAGATACCAAGATGTTCAAAGCAGGACCTCTTATAGGAAAAAAGGAGGGTGGGAAATGGGCATGCAAAAACTAGGGAAGAGTGAACACACTGTATAAATGGGATGGGATTTTATGATAACGGTAATAATAGTAATGCTAGCAAGCAAATGTATATAGCGCATTAAAGTTTACAAAGTGCTTTGCAAGTCATTCACTTTATCCTCAGAACAATCCTGAGAGGTAGCATGTGTTATCATCTGCATTGTACAAATGAGGAAACTGAGGCAGGCAGAAATTAAGGGCCTTCAGACTCTAGGTCCAGGGCTCTATCCACTGAGCAACCAAGAATAAATATAAAGGATCCAGAGAAACTTGGAAAGACTTTTTGAATCAGTGTAGAGCAAAGCTAGCAGCACCAAAAGAACAATAAATGCCCTGATCCCAAGGATGTAAAGGGAAGCAAGTTCTGAAAGACTCCAGCATTCTAATCAATGAGATGTCCAGGCACGACTCCAAAGGGCTGATGACTGAAAATGAAACACACCTTCTTCCTCTCTGTGGGAGGGAAGCTGCACGCTCTGGGTACAGAACATTGTTGTGCATGCATGGTGAAGGTGTCTGCATTTTTTGTGTAACTGTGTACTTCTTAGTCATAAGGAAAGATTCTGGGAAAAGGGTAAGGAAAGTTGTGGGGAATGACAACAATGAGGAGGAAAAAAAAAGACATCAATACAACTTCCTGCATCTAGATCACCACCAGTCCTTCCCTACAGACCAGATCCCTTACACTCCGTTCTTACGTCCTGCACCCAAAGACTGGCCTCCCTGCTGGCTATCTTCTAGAAGTTGCCACCTGGGTTTCTTTCCCCCCAGGTTCATTATAGAACTTAGGACTTTATCATAACTCTCCCCTCCTACTAGACCTACCCTTGACATGAGCATAGGGTTTCTAAGGATTGGTTTTTTACTGCTGGTAACTGCAGGGAACAGATAAAAGATAACAAAGGGGGAAGTTAAGGAAAAATCTTAAAGGTCTCCCCATAAAAGTCATCCCCGGTGCTCACTGGAATGTAAATAGAGCTGGTCCAGACTAAGCCTACATCTCCCCTTAGTTGACACGCTCACCTATCCCTTTCTCCTTACCAATTGCATTCAGTCCTTATTGCTCTTTTATCTGTCTTAGTAATAACTCACATTTATAACACGTGAAGGTTTTTACAAGAATCTTCCTCCTATAATAACAGGGTGGGTATTATTATCCCCATTTTATAGACGAGATAACTGAAGCTGAAGGACTTATCCTTAGTCATGCAATAAATTTCAGAACTGGCACTGAATCTCAGATCTCCTGATGCCAAATCCAGTGTTCTTTCCACCCCACCAGGATGCCATAAAGAGTTGGTGCCCCAAGCCTCCCACTTAGGTGTCTCCTTCCTCCTTTCTTCTCCCTCCCCACCCCTAAATTTTGTTTTGGTTTTTTTTTTAGGTTTTATTGGTGTCCTTTATTTTTTACTGTTATTTCCACATACAACTTTTCCCTCACCTCTAGCACTGAACCCTCCCTGGCAGCAAAGAAAAATATTTCAGCCAAAACAACCAATATAGAGACCCTGTCTGGCAATCTAGGTAACACTCTGCCCCAGTAGTCCTCTCTGCCATCAGAAGGAAGGTAGTTTTCATGAACTTTTATCCACTTCTCCCAGGATCAAAATTGGTCATTGTACTTACTCAGAGTCTCACTTTTCAAAAATATTCTTTTCATTGATGTTATTATAATCACGGTTTCTATTGTTCTCCTGGTTCTCCTTCCTTTATTCTCCGGCTCTTCCTCCAAGTGTCCCCCTCCCCCTTCCATTTCCCTGAATCCTTCACACCTGGTCTTTCTTACCGCACAATAATATTTCACTCTATTTGTATACTCCAGTTTGCTTCTCCAAACAAAAAGCACCCGCTTTGTTTACACAAGTAGTGCTACTGTGAACACTATTTTATAAAAAGAGCCTTTCTTTCTGACTCACTGCTTTGGAGTATATGACCAGCATTGGAACTGCAGGGTCAAAAGCTATGTAAACAGTTGTCACTTTTCACAAATAATTCAAAATTATTTTCTGGAATGTTTGAACAAATTCATCGCTACACTAAGAGTATGTTACTGGGCTCGTCCCCAGTCCTTATCTGCAGTACTCTGTAGAGAGAGAAGGGGACAAAAGCAAAGATAGATGCTGATAAGGGCTGCAGATGTAGAAAGGATGCAAATAGGCTTCATTTTTATCACAGTAATCTGGGGAAGGCAGATTTTGCTCTCTTCCTCCCAACCCATGAAATATTAAGGAAAAAAGGAGATGTAAAAAGATCCCCAACATTCCTGATACATTCTCCCCCAGGCAAAGAATTTTCACCTGCTGTGAATTATACTGGGCACCTCTGACTGGTCTATAGGTACACATTATACTATATACATCAAATTATACCTATAATTAGTACATGCAAATTACTCTAACTATAAAGATATATATGTAGATAGACAGCCATGCATGCAGGTGTACATGGTCTTCCTTCAAGATATAACCTAAGCTGTGTTCTACAGGAACCCCCAATTGCTAGTGCCTGCCTTCCAAAACTACCTTGCAGTTAACTAGCTTATATTTCTTTGTATTCTCTTTACACTTATTCTGTATAAATTCCTTGTAACTAGGGACTTTTACTCTACGTTTGTATCCCCAACATCTACCACAGTGCCTGGAAGAGAATAGAAACTTAACAAATGATTATTATCTTATTGGTGTTACAGCATTGAATGATGTTAAAGCTGTATAGACTGGACCAAATATATAGATTATGTCCAGGCATATAGTATTTAATATCCTATATCTTGGTAGTATACAATACACTTCTGTTATCTGGGTGCCAACAGTTACCTTTAGGTTTCATAGGATCACAGAGAGGCTGCCATACCCAGGGACCAATATGTCATTCTAGACCCCAGGCAGATAATCTAGTGACTTCTGGCTCAAATTGGTAACATTCCACTAGATGGATTAGGACCATTTATAATCCCAGTTTTGATCCCATGTTTGGCTTAGGCTATATGGCTATCTGTAAGTCCTTAGGGTCAGATCCTGCAACTGGCCTCTGTTCTCTTGGGGTTTCCACAGCTCAAGCATTAAGAGATTAAAGGATAGATTCTAGATTCAGTCCTACCTCCTTATCATACTAAGACATAACTGGCATACCTCCCCCACACCTAAAAGTATAGGAAATTTCATATTGCTCTTCATCTGGATTTTTTACTTTCCCCACATTGGGTATGATCTAGAATCAACTGTCTAGTTAAGAAGGGTGAATAGACTCATCTTAAGGTTCAATCTATCAAGTTCCCCTCAATTCTACTCTCCCATTCACCACAGAGTCTGACTAATGGACAGTACAATAGGTGATAGTAATACTTCACTTACAGGGTCCCAGACAGTCTCTAAAGTTATTACGTTGGCTGGCAGATTGTCCAATCACCATACTACTTGGTATGAGATCTCTCTACCCTGATCTACCATTTTGTATTTTCCCAGGACACCAAGATTTCATAGCAAGGATCTATCCTCTGACTGAAATTCTCAAACTTTATACTGTAGTTTCTTTATATATCTGTTCTCTTGTGACCTGAGACCACAGCTTAGAGAGTAGTCTTCCCTCAACTGATCATTCAAGCAAGTGACATAGCAGTCAAGAAACTGTCTTTCCTGTCTTCTGAGATTCCAAAGCACAAGTCAATAACCAGGCATGGATTTTGCCCACACATCCATCAACAGGAGAAAGCCTATGGCATCATTCCTAATAGCGTTACTGGCAGGCACCTCCACCATGTCTTTGCATTTGTAGGAGTAAGAGCCCACCATGTTCAAAGAGTACAGTGAGGTACTTTAGATACAGGTCTCCTAAGAGATAGCATCTACAATCCCAGATTTCTTGATTTCTGCTAGGCAGAACATCTTCTTGAATACCCTGCTCTCTAAATCTCAGTCCTGATCAGAAGAAATCCTGGCAGGTAAGCTATCTATACCTCAATATATTTATGTATAGTCATTTCCAGAAATAATCTCTCTACCTTTTAGAATTGACTCATAACAAAGTCAGTTAACTAACATTAATTAATCACCTACTATGCTCCAGGCACTGTGCTAAGTACTGAGAGTACAATTAGTTCTGCTATAACCCTATATAAGTGTTCCCAAAAAGCACCTCCTTATGCAAAATCAGGCAACTAAAACTACAGATCCTATGGGGGAAATCAGGTTAGGCAAACAACATCCAAAAACAACATCTTCACTGAAGATAAATAAACAAAATAAACAGCTTTATGTAAGTTAAATGGTAAAGAAATATATAAATGCTGCCATAAATAGAGGTGGTATCCTCAACCTTGGGTTGGGGCTGGACCATCATGAGGAGATGGGGGAAGGGCAGACTAAGCCTGCCGTTTTCTCCTCTGCCTTCTGCTCATATTGTACCCAAAGATAATAATAATAATAATTAATAATAATAATAATAATAATAATAATGGCACTTTACTTTCACAAAAAACCTGAAGATGGAAATCGGCATTGGAATTCCTAGGTCCCATAGGAAACTGCAGACTTGACATGATGAGCCCCTGACCCAGGCTTCTAGTCACTGACCATGCCAGCTGCTGCCCCTCCACAAGGGGACAGCCTGATGACCTGAAGGCATGCAGCCTCCTCCAAGAGGGATGGGGGATGAGGGGGGTATGGGACACCCCCATGGATGGTGCCCAGCCCGTTTCCACAGAGGCATGCCAGATGGCTTTTCCCTTAGTAGGTGGTGTGGGTCAGGCAGGGGGCCTCCCTGTCTTTCCTTCCCTTCCATGCCTGGATCTTCTGGCCCACACCTCTGACTCTCATGAGTATTATAGCTCCCCCACCCTCCTCAGCAGGCCTGACTGCTTCCTGGGTCAAGGCCCTACCTTGGCAGAACCCACCCACTCCCCTTCTCCATTTCCACCTCCCACCCCCACCCAGAACCCAACCAGCCCAAAGAAGGAATAAGCAAACACAAAATTTGAATTAGGCCCAAACTCTTCCTTAATATATCAATCATGTTGGAACAAATTTGTGTTTTCAAAATAAGTGTTATAGCAGAATTGACTGTACAAAAAAGGGCAAAAAAACAGCCCCTGCTCTCAAGGAGCTCATAGTCTAACGTGGGATACAACATGCAAATAGCTATGGACAAACAAGTTATAGAGATGGGATAATTTACTGTTAGTCTCAGAGTGAAGGCATTAAAATTAAGCAAAACTAGGAAAGGCTTCTTGCAAGACATAGAATTTTAGTTGAGACTTAGAGGAAGTCAGAGAAGTTTAGGAGGCACAGAGGAGAAGGGAGATAATTCTGAGCAAATGGAAGATTCTATATTTTATCCTGGAGGTGATAAGGAATTACTGGTGTTTTTTCTAATAGGACAGTGATATGGTCAAACCTATACTTCAGGAAGACACTTTGATAGCTGAGGGAAGGATGGGCTGGAATAGAGAGGGAATTGTGACAGGGTGACTGATCAGCCAGCTATGGTAATAGTCCAGGCATGAGGAGACGTGACCCTGGAGCAGCAAGCACCCCAGCATACCCAGGAAGCTAGCACAGCTCCTTAGATCCACTTTTCTAAAGGAAAGCAACTCAAAAAGTATTAACAATCTTACTTTAATCAATCAAACATGTATAATTTACCTAGTTCAGGGGACAAAGTCAGCACCCAGAACTTCAGAGAATACAAACAGAAGTTACAAGAGAAAACACAATTCAACAGACAGGGCTTCCAGCTGTCTGACCATTACATCCATACCTAGTTAGTCCCCAGAGAGAGAAGCACCAACATCTGGGTTTTCAAAGCCAGGGGGCTCAATGGCTGCCCAGAGTCTCATCTGGCCAAATCACGAAACTCTTCCTAAAGTGAGCCCTAAAGCAAAACCTCACCTCAGAGGTATATGTAGCCTCCAGGGTCAGAGAACATCACAACCCTCATGATCCACTTGACTACAAAGTAACAAAAGTTGTGCCTTTCTGAAAAATAAGCCTCCCACCACAGGCTCCAGGTGAGAACATGCAGCCTATTAGGGGGCAGAGTATATTTTCAAATCAGGAAAGGTCCTCACGTTCAATTTAGACTTATTAAGGGGCAAAGATCTTCAAATTTCTATCATCATTACATCCCTGGGTCATGGCAGTGCCAGTGGAAAGAAGAAAGATGTTTTATTACTTGTTTTATCACATGCTTTCTAGGAGTAAGATAGGTCATTGCAAATAATTTGAGTTCAGCTTTTTTTTATCGTGTTATTTTCATTTATTACAGATAGGTAGCTAGAGCTAGATAGATAATTTATTAAATATTTACCCATATGTCAAGCACTATGCTAAACATTGGGAATATAAATACTAAGAAATACAGTTCTTGACCTCAGAGAGTTTACAAGGAATACAACACATAAAAGGGTTGAAAGCAGGGAGAGGAGGGGAGAGGACAGCAGTATGGAGATTTCCAGGAAGGCCCAGATACAATTAAAATAAAAAGAAACTCAACCTATTAAAATCCATGGTGGATCAGAGTCCAACTTTCTGTGACAAGGCAGTGGAGATGAAGGCTGGAATGGAGGTGGCATGTTCTGTAGTCATTGTGAATATTTATTCTAGGTTTTATTTGCTTCAGTCTTTATCAGTACATTTGAGTTTTCCCTTATTTCCTTGAATTCCTGATTTTTAAAAAAGTTTTTAAAAATTTCTTATGGCACTATGATATTCCATTACATTCATATAGCATCATTTGTTCGCTTATTCCCCAATCTAAGGGAATCCATTTTGTTTTCAGTTTTTTGCCACCACAAAAGTTCAGCTGTGAATATTTTGGTGTCTTTTTTATTTTTATCTCCCTGGATGATGTGTCCAATAATGAGACTGTGGATACAAAAGAAATGAACTACTTAGTGATTTTTCTTAAATAATTCTATACTATTTTTCAGAGTGATTGAATAAATTCACAGCCACCAACAAATAGCATATTTGACAAAAGTTCACATCAACAGACTTGCTGGTGAATTCTTTGGTCAAGGCAACCATGAAACAAATATCCAAAATGTCCCTCAGTCCTGGGTAACTCCTTCTTTACTATGTTGGTGTCAGAATGGTAGAAAAAGGTCAGGGTGGTGGTTAAGAATCATAGTTTTGAGTATACCTATAAATATTAATGTCTGCTGGTACTATAAATGTCACATTCTTGTCAAGTGGCCAATGAGATCACACACTACTGGGGGAATTAAATCATTAGCCTTAACATTCTTGATTTAACTGAAACCAGAAGACAAAGAGAAGTTGTAAATAAATGAAGGAACAGCTCATAGGTTCCCCTTAGAGAAGTTAATCAAACCAACTTCACCAACTCCTTTATTGAGAATCCAAGGACAAAAAGGAACACTATTTCATGGAATACTCAGTCATCTAATATTACAATGCTCCTTATAAAAATCTGCAAGATCATGAAAGTTACCAAAAAATATTGTAACCTATGTAGCTTATGTAATGCAAAGCATGAAAAAGTAGAAAAATTCTACAAAGAGCTATGAAAAGTATGAAATTGAATCAACATGGGCTTTAATACTCTGTTAATACTTGAAAGTTAGAAAATTTAAGCCCTGTAGACAATACAAAAACTTTGTACCTATAGTCTTTCTTCAAGAAGTGAGTCAGGAGGGGCAGAGCCGAGATGGCAGAGTAGAAACAGCACTTCCACAGCACTCCAGCCCACACCACTTCAAAATTATGTAAAAGGGGACTCTAAACAACCTCTGGAGCTCCAGCACCCACAGAATGACACAGAGAAGCTAACCTCCCACTGAGGACAGCCTGGCAGCCCAGCAGGGAGAGGCTCCCTGTGCTCCCAGTGCTCTGGGAGTTGAGCCCAGGTCCCCATGAGTTGGAGGTTTTAGCCCCAGGTCGGCCGAACTAGCAGCCAGCTGGAGGGACCCCAGAACACCAGCAGCTGTGGCTTTTCCAGAACTACCAACACGTAGATGCCTAGAACAAAGTAAGAGGTTAGTGCCCTATGGACTTTGGGACCAGTATCTGGGAACTCGTCAGCTTCTTCCCCTGGAGGCAAGAAGCCTCTGAGGAGCTGTGGCACAGCTGCCATTTTGCAGCTTCAGTGGCAGCTTCAGCTCCTGGTTTTCGAACTGTAGGGGGATCCGGCAATCAGTCTGGGGGGGTAATCGTTCTTGCTTTAACCTCCCTGGATCTGGATTGCGGACTGGGGTGGAGGTCTTGGGGTGTGTGTCCAGCTTGCCAGAGTGTGTGGGGGCTTCAGGGAGGGCACCCAACTAATACCTCTGGCAGCTGAGAAGACCCCAACATTTGGGATGGAAGCCTCCCTGTCTGGTTGGCAGAGTCCTACTGTGGCAACAAGCCCAAAAGTCAAGCAATTAAGTGACAACATGCCTAGGCAAAGGAAACAAAATATACAGAAAAATTCAATGTTAGACTCCTATTTGGGGGGCAAAGAGGATCGAAGCATGGAACAGGAGGAGGACTGAGAGGTCAGAAATCCTGCACCAAAAGCCCCAAATGAAAATACGAGCGGGTTACAGGCCATAGAGGACCTTAAGAAGGATTTTAAAAACCAAATAAAAGTGGAGGAAAAATTGGGAAAAGAAATGAGAAGGATGCAGGAAAAGTATGAAATGAGAGTCAATAACCTGACTGAGGAAAATACCTTAAAAAATAGACTAACTCAAATGGCAAAAGAGGCCCAAAAAAGGCAACGAGGAGAAGAATGCCTTAAAAAGCCAAATTTGCCAGATGGAAAAAGAATCTCAAAAGCTCACTGAGGAGATTCATTCCTTCAGCATTAGACTGGAGCAAATGGAATCTAGTGACTTTATGCTGTTGTGGAGGCTGGGGGGAGGGAGGGAAAGGAAATTTGAAACTCAAGAAACTATGGAATTGAATCCTGTAAACTAAAAATAAACAAATTTTTTGAAAAATTCAAAAAAGAAGTGAGTCAGGAGGTACTAGACATGCTAAACATTAAATATTATCATTAAATCAATTGCATATTAATCAGGTATGACTAGTTACTAATATTAAAATATTCCACAATTAACTATATACAGTTAGACCACTGAATTATTAGAGAAGACATCGAAATCAATACCAAATTAGGAGAGTTTAAATATATATATATATATATATATATATATATATATATAACTCTAACCTGTTTAGACTAAGAAATGAGAAATAGATTAAGAACAAATATTGACTAACAGACCCCATAAGTATTTCCTAAGAAAGTTTAACCATGTAAATTGATCACAACAAAGAGACCAAAAGATATTAGAAACCACCTCAACCAGGAAATATTTCATTGCTTTAACATGGGAAAAGGTACATCAGTCAAAGAAAAACATAATCTCATTTGCAAGATCTTGCAGAGGAAGATGGTAGTAGATTATGAGTAGTATCACCTCATAAAACATCCAAAAACAGTTAAAGAAAAAAATGTTAAAGCTTGTTGGCAGATCCAAAGTCATCCCAATGGCATTTAAAAATGAAACTAGAAAGAAGACAATAAAGAGACAAAAATGGGAAAGATGATTAAAGATGTAGATTACTCTTTTCATCTTCACCATTAGCAATGAAACTACCATGTTTGAACTCAAAATGACAGTCCCCAATGTGCTATCTGTTGAGGAAGAACAGTAAGACTAGACCAACTATACATAGCGGAGGTTCATGTTTGAATACAATTTTGAAAGCACTGAAGCATTAATTCTAAAGGAATCTGAAAGAGAAGAGGATATCCAGTACTTGGAGGGAAAAAGAAACCTCAGACTTGCTAGAATTCCCCCCCCCAAATGTGGGGGGACCAAGCAAATGTTAATAACTACAAACCAATATACCTACTTTCCTAACTATACAAAAAATTCTTAAGAGTAATTTATGAGAAAGATGCATTGAGAGCATCTTTACAGAAGGTGTGGAAAGAAGATATTAGGCATTCTTTCACACATTATATTTTGTAGCAGGTCACATCTTTGTGTCATACAATTGATTGAAATGTATAGCAGATATAAGATACACACAGAGTTTATGATGTTAACCACTAAAAAAAGTAAATAATTTAGTAGAACAAAATGCCAACTAAAAGGCTTACCCCAATGAGATGTCTCCTATATAGATATAAAAATTATATAATCATTGAAATATATAATAGAAATAAATTTGCTTGCTGACACTGTCCCTTTTAACATTAAGCAAGGCATAAAATGGACATGTATACTTGACAAAGGTATTTACCACCATCATGGGAGATATAAAGAATCCAATGGAAAAGGAAAGGATGAATTCTTCCAGATGCCCTTATTTGTAGATGCCATTTTCCTGACTATATCAAATGATGGATTATCATAGAATCTCCTAAATGAACTGGGAAATGGATTAGTATACAGAGAGACAAAGGAGTTTGGAATCCAAATCTGGGACAGCCCACTTCAGGAACAGAACTACAAACAACAACAACAACAACAAAAAACAGTTGGAGAGGTTGGAGGCTATTTTGTTTTGTTCCATCAGTGGACTGGATGAATACAGAAGTTCTGGGTACAATTGACAGAAGAATTTGAAGTTGTTTTTCCAGAAAGTTGAATTCTACTGAATCAGTATAGAGAAATGGAGATGGAACTGGGGATGGGGGCCACCCCAGGCTCCAAAGAACTTAGCCTCTCTCTCATAGCCTCAGCCCCTACACTTGGACTCAGAGGATCTCAAGCTGCAATAAGGATTGAAAACATAGGTAGTCATTCTATTGATGGACATTGAATCCCAAGTGACAATTGTGTGCTAGTCATTATAGGCAGGATTCATGTAGTACATACCTCTATAGTCAATGCAGAGGCTTGGCCTCTATGGAATGAGTGAAAATTATCCATGGAGTAAACTTAAAAGTTCACCCCAGAAATCACAAGTGGTAGCAAGAAGATGGTCTTCATATGTCCAATGGAATTTTACCAATTTGATCACATGCCCAAGAAATCTCTGCGGTCCCCATCATTTTTCAGCAGCTCATGAAGAAGACTATTTATGATAGGAACTACTTGTAAGAATTTATGTGTTGTCTGTGTGATCTCATAGTACATGGAAAGGGGACTGATGGGATCATGGATTTAAAGCTAAAAAGGACTCTGGAAGGTCATCTAGTCCAATCCCCTAAATTTTCAATTGTCGAGCTTGAGCCCTCAAGAGGTTAAGCAATTTGTCCAAGTTCTTATAGGGAGTAAATAGGAGAATCAGGATTTGAACTCAGGTTCTCTGACTCCAATTTCCTACACATTGCACCACATTGCCTGAAGAGCAGAATGAGAACTGACCCCAAGAAAACAGAACTTATCACCTAGACATACCAGGAACCAGCAAGATTTACATTACTAGGATGTAGGAGGAGAAATGTTTCTGTGTGTGAGTTCTTTGTCAGGACTCATTTTGGCTAAGGCTAAGATTTGAGTATAGGCAGGAATAAAAAATCCAGAAGTATAATACCACCCTCAAGAAGATCTGCAGGCAGATTATTTGGATCACACCCCTTTGAACATGCTCAGCACCCTAAGGTCTGAACAGAAGGTTCCTTGCCTTCTTAGTGCATACATATACATAATGCCACAAGAATGCCAATTAGCAACTACACAATACCAACATTAATGTCAATTTTGGAGCTTAAAATGGACCATAATTGATTTGGGAAGTATCAAAACAAAAACTTGTACAATATTAATGAAACATAAGGCCCATCACTCAAAGGCAGCATTTTTTTTTTTGCCAAAAAAAAAGGAAGAGAAGTGAAAGCTATTTTTAACCAGGTTTCAGAAAAACTATAAGAATACAAAAAAGGGAAACATCACATAACTGAGCAATAGTCAAGCCTGATACTAGGTATATCTCATTATTTCTTCCAATTGGAGGTTTGGTTTTGTCCATAGAACAGTAAAAAAGAATTAAGGAGAGATAGCAACTTATCTCAGAAACCCTTTTACATGTGTTAGCCAATTCAACTCTGACAATAACCCTTGGAGGCAGGTGATCTTATCATCTCCATTTTCCAGATGAGAAAATTAAGGCTGAAGCGTTGAATGATTTACCCTGGGTGGCACAGCTAGTGTTGGGGAAGAGAACCCAAGCCTTCCATGATTCAAGATATAGCCCCCATCAGTATAGTTACCTTTAACAGTTAGCCAGTAGATAACAATTAGCTCAAAGCAAAAGGCATTTATTAAAATGGCATAAAAACATATAAATATATATGTATATATATGAATGAGATAATGTATGTAAAGCAAAGTGCTTCAAACTTATAAATGCTATTTGTTATTTAACAGGTGGACTGGTGAGCAAGAGTAACATATTGAACTGATGTAATCCCAACACAGAAGAGGTTAGGGACCCTCCTTTCATAAAGGCATGATACTATATAATGAAAGGGTCTTGCTCCCTGATTTAGAGCATGCATAGACGCTCTGTAACTGGTATGCTAATATGCGAATACTGTGGTAGAGAGAAAGACTCTTGGTCAGCCATGGAATTGGAGCACATTCTTTAGAATTGGAAATGGAGAACATTCATTCAAACGACACTAACCAGCCATGGCAGTCTCTTGGTCTGGCTCTTTTCCTGCCTAGTTGTGGTAGAAGCCAGAGGCAGGAAACGATCTAAACTTCCAAGTTAGAAGAGAAGACTTGGTCCTTTATTTCTCTCCACCAAAGCCACCTCCGTGTAGTCCATTAGCATGTAATTCTGCTTTCGGTTATTTACTCTGTTGTATTGATTCTTCCTGCTTTGAAGTGGAGTATTGGAGACAACCATGAACTTTTGAGCTTCAAAAAAGTCATACTGACAATCTACCAAATCTACCAAAAGTTCTTAGAGTCCATGCTGGGTTTCAAAGCCAGCGAGTGCCACAATAAGTTCTTTAAAGAATGACTTTTGGGACACAGCCCAGCAGTAACCAAAGAAGAAATAAAATTGGTGGGACCAATCTGATGTGGAAACACCTTTAATTTTAGTATTCTATCCATAGGGACTGAGGTGGTACAGGGGAGAATGTGCCCCAAGTATTGAGGGACTAGGACTCCATTGCCTTCCTGACTTCAGTCTATCGTTTAATCTCCTAATCTCTGTTGTTCTGTTGTTTCAGTCATGTTTAGCTATTCATGATTCAGTTTTGGTATTTTCTTGGCAAAGATACTGGAATGGTTTGCCATTTCCTTCTCCAGTTCATTTTACAGATGAGGAAACTGAGGTCAACAGGGTTAAGTGACTTGCCTAGGGTTACACAGCTGGTAAGTGTCTGAGTTGGGATTTGAATTCAGATCTTCCTGACCCCAGGCCCAGCACCATATACACTACACCACCTAATTGCCCATGCTTCTCTATCCACTTGTAATTCCTGGTTCAGAATATCCTCATCTGGTTTAAAATAACCTGAGGCTAAAGTTCCTTTCTTGATTCTCTGATTCCCATTCTGGGAGAAAACAAAACAAAACAAAAAACCACAAAATCAATTAGTATCTTTTTCTTCTTTGGGGTGGTGGTGCCAAACAAGAGGTAGGAGAAGGGTCAGATGGAGTTATAGAAGAGGGAAAGAGAAACAAAGCAGTTCTCAAGTGTTGTATGTAATCCATGCTTCTGGGACTCCATAGCATCATTTTGCCTCACTCAAAAGGCTTATTGTAGGAGAGTTTTGCAGTGAGTTTTGAGGAACAGGCAAAAGGTTTGAGTTGGAGGAAGGGAAAGGATGTTCTAAGGGCAGAGAATTCATTCATTCAACAAATCTTTTTTTCAGAATTGCTAACATTTTGTTTTTTCCCCACTTAATAGTGTTTTATTTTTCCAATTCTATGGAAAGATAGTTTTCAACATTCACTTTTATAAAATTTTGAGTTCCAAATTTTTTTCTCTGCCTCCCCAAGATGGCAGACAATCTGACATAGGCTATAAATGTACAATCATAGTAAACTTATTTCTACATTGTGTTGTGAAAGGAAAATCAGAACAAAAGGGAAAAACCACAAGAAAGAAGAAAAAGTGAAAATAATATTCTTTGATCTGCATTCAGACTCCATAGTTCTTTCTGTGGAGGTGGATAGCATTTTCCATCATGACTCTTTTGGAATTGTCTTGGATCATTGTATTGCTGAGAAGAGCTAAGTCTATTGCAGCTGATGATTGTACAAAGTTGCTTCAACAGATATTTATTAAGCCTTCTAAAGTATGCCTAGTACTTTATTAGGATCTGTGATGCCTGTGCTGAGGGAAATGAAAAAAAGTAAAAGTAATGGTCCTTCCCTGCCCTTCTATCCAATGTAAGCTCCTTGAGGGCAGGTACTGTTCTATTTTTATCTTTGTGTTGATAGGAACCGTTTCCATGCCTGACACTAAATAAACATTTGTTTAATTGATTGAATAGACAGAATTCCCAGTGTTTTTGAGGAGCTCTCACTCACACACAGAGTTCTTTAAGAGCAGAAGACCTTATGGACAGTAGAAACCATAGTTCACTGTGAGCTCTTGGGGTGGGAGCAGGGACTGTCTTTTGCCTTTCTTTCCCTAGTACTTAGCACATAGTAAGTGCTTCATAAATGCTTATTGACTGGTTGACATTCTGATACTACTTTACAGTTTGCAAAATGCATTCTTCCCAACCACCCTTTGAGGCAGGTAGTCCTAATATTATACAAATGAGGAAACTGAAGCACAAAGAAGGGTTTTTGTTTGTTTTTCCAGTGTGACTTGCCAAACAACTATTTGCCAAGTACACCAAATACTTAACAAGTTGCATTTCTCACCACAACCTCATGGGGCACATAGTATAAGTATTATTAACTTCTTTTTATAGGTGAGAAAACTGAAACATAAAAGAGGTTGTATGATCTGCCTAAAGTTGCACAGTAAGTAAAAGAATCTGGATTGGAACTCATGACTTCTGACTCCAAGACTGTTCTTTCTATTACACTGTGGATAAGAATGTTTTATAAAAGGTGAATTAAAACATGCCCATAAAATGCTTTTTTTATCTTTACAGGTATAAGAATACCAGGTCTGATTATTATTAAGTTTTCATGACATTATTTTGGTTGGAAGATTTTGGCCTGGATTGGCACTTTGCCCAGCTTCATGCTCACATCCTGTTAATACGAGGGTCCACCCATTTCTATATTGAGGTGCTTCTCTCTCGTAAATAAAGGAAAAAAACAACATAGACACTCACATACAAAAGAAAATGCTGTTTGGAGTCAGGGGAAGGTTGTGACACAAGCCAACAAAGAGGAGGAAATGCAGTGTGGCAGCCCACCAGGCCCCAGCTCACCTGGCTGCACTAGGAGGCCTTTGTGCACAAAATGTCAGCCTCAAGTCCTGAACTTCCTGCCCTTTGTCAGCCTGTGCTATGACCTGAACTTCACTTAAGGCTTACTGCTCCCAACAATACACACATACATCCTTTGGAAAAGTTCTCTCTCTCCCTCTCCCTATCCAGGGAGTGATGGCTTTTTATGGATGAGGCCCAAGGGAGGCTCAGCAGAGACAATGCTAAGCAGTGGAAACATTGGATTGGACCCTCTAGGTCCAGTTTTCCAGTGTGGAGTGGCCAGTTCCAATGGGGAGAACCCAGAAGTTGAAGGGTTGTGTTCTGCTCTCAGCTCTGATGTTGACCTGCTCTGTAGTCTTGTGTGAGTTTTATCCTCTTTCTCCGACTCAGTTTTCCAATGTAGAAAACAGGTAAAATGCTTCTCCTTCCCTTCAACTCTGTCAAACAACCAAGGAAACCACCCTCAAGGAGGCTGAATAAAATGCTTGTTAGAACATAGGTGGATAACTGAATAGTATAAATTGATACTAGTTTTATACAAATAATCTTAGGAGAGGAGTTGGAAAGAAGGTTCTCTCAGTCTTTCTAATGCTATCATTCATTCATTTATTCATTCATGCTATAAATAATTTTAATTCTAGCAAGGCAACTCATTCTTTTAGAATGAGATGGATACACTTCCCCCTTAGGGTTTCTAGAGTACCTCTGAGGAGCTGGGGGGTTGTCCTTTTCTAATCCTCTCAGGTGAGCCCCCCTTTCTGGTATTTTCACTACTGCTAATCGTCAGTGTTTAGCATCCCAGCTCTAATTCTCCAATTAACATCAATGAAATTTCACATAGGGATACTCACTGTGAAGATATAGTAAGAACATAAGAACAAATATTTCCCCTCAATACTTGGGGCACATTCTCCCCTGTGCCACCTCAGTCCCTATGGATAGAAGACAAAAATATCATAGTTATTATTATCATCATTATTATTATTATATAGATTTTTATTGATCTCTTTGCTTTTGTATCACCTAAATTTCCCCTTCTACTCTTCTCTCTCCTGACTCCCAGGGAGCCATTCCATATAACAAAACAAAACAAAATTAAAAAGGAAGAGAACAAAAATTCAACATAATCAGTCAACAAGTTGAAAAATCCTGACATTAAATGTGACATTCTACACCCAAGGACCTATGCTGACTTTTCTGTAAAGAGTTAATCTTCTCATGTCTCTTCTTTGGAGCCAAGTTTGCTTGTAATTTTACAAAATTCATTTTCAATTGTTTTGTGGTTGATATTCTCTCCATTTACGTTGTTGGGGTCATTGTGTATATTGTCTTCTTGGTTTGCTTACCTCGGTTTGTGTCAGTTCATGTAAACCTTTCTGTGCTTCTCTGTATTCATCATTTCTTACTGCACAATAATTTTCTATTATATCCATGCACCACAGTTCATTTGAACATCCCCCAGTAGTAGGGCCTCTGCTTTATTTCTATTTCTTTCCTATCACAAAAAGTGCTGATATGAGTCTTTTGGTGTATATAGAACCTTCTTTTTGTCAATGACTTTCTCATATATGCCGAACTGTAGAAACTTTGGATCAAAATGTAAGAACATTTTAACTACTTTATTTGCATAATTCCAAATTGCTTTCCAGATTTGCTGAACTAATTTAACAGCTCCACCAGCAATTCATTAGTGTGCCTAGTCACTGTTTTCATGGATTTCCAATGAAGTGCAATTTGCTTTCAAAGTGTTAGGTGGGTGGGTGAAGATGATAAGAAAGACTGACTTGACCAATGTTGCTGTTTCTTGATAGGTTTTATCTGGTCTAATACAGAGAGAATATATGATAGGAAGAGAAGATAGAATGTTCAAGTGATAGGGGTAAAATGGATAGGTGAACAATCAAAGCATTCCACCAGTACCCTCCAGATACTAGGAGAAAGTAAGGAAGTCTTTGAGTATATTGGATAGATCCCATATGGGGAAGACATGGATAAGAGTCATGCAAAATGAGAAGGCATGGATGACCTATAATATGCTTCATTGAAGAGAGCTCTCAAATTGATGGGATGATAGATCCATTTTAGTTATGCCAAAGGAAATATGAAACAGGAAAAGGGAGAAATGTTAGGTCATCTCTTACTTTTGAAAATGTTTTCAAGGGGCGGGTAGGTGGTGCAATGAATAGAGCACCAACCCTGGAGTCAGGAGGACCTGAGTTCAATTCCAGTCTCAGATACTTAACAGTTGGTATCCATGTGACCTTGGGCAAGTCATTTAACTCCAATTGCCAGGCTTCCCCCCTCCAAAAAGCAAAAAAAAAAAAAATGTTTTTAGTAAGAGAATACCACAATCATCATAACCATCAACACCAAATATTTATCAAGGAACTACTATAGTAAATTGAGTTTTAAGGTTAATAGAAGGAAAAATTATAAATAGCAACAAAGAAGGCATCAATTCATTTAGTTGAACAACTTTTTTATAAGAACCAAGCTATCAAAATCATCTTCCTTACCCCAAAGCCTTTCTAAATTCAATAAAGGCAAAAAAACCCTAACAAATTCCAAACTGTTGCTAATTAAATGTCTAGCTAATGTTTACTATAGCTAGCAATTTAATCTGTCAAATTTATGACACATTAGAGTCATATTTATTATATACTATGTAATACATTTGAGCATCTTGTGTAAACAATGTTTATAGTATAGTTATTCCTGTTACGTAAAAGTAACAGAGCCTAAATTTATTGTTAAAATTTTATAGATTTATAGGTACTATATCTTTGTTTTCATAACATGTTGTTGGTCATACTTCAAAATATCTATGGATACTTGATTTCATCACCACTGGTATTTCTTTCACCAGCCCAGCTCACAATCACTCCATACCTTCTTGTCCTGTGTGATTCTTTTCCCTGTCTTCCCATAAAACTTTTGTTTAAAAAAATCTACCCGGGGGCAGCTAGGTGGCGCAGTAAGTAGAGCGCCGGCCCTGGAGTCAGAAGGACCTGAGTTCGGATCCGGCCTCAGACATTTAATCCACACAAACAAAAACCTAGCCGTTTGACCTTGGGCAAGTTACTTAACCCCAATTGCTCTAAAAAAGGGGCGGCTAGGTGGCGCAGTGAGTAAGAGCACTGGCCTCGGAGTTGGAATGACCCGAGATCGAATCCGGACTCAGAAAATGAGCACCCACAACACAAATAATGACTAGCCGTGTAGCCTTGAGCAAGTTACTTAAACCCAATTGCTTAAAAAAAAAAATCTACCCAACATACTAGAAGCTATCCTTTGGTTCTTTTAATATTTTGTGGGGAACCAGATCAGAACTTGAGCTGGCCAGCAGCTATATGACTGGCTCACTTCCTTTTCTGGTCATACATATCATTGATGATTACATTTATAATAACAACAATAAGGCATATTTATGTAGTGCTTTAAGACTCACAAAATATTTTCCCCATCCCCACAAGGTACTATCATAAATATTGTTATCTCTATTTTAGTTAAGGGAACTGCAATGTAGAGAAGTAATGGGACTTGCTTATGGCCAAACAGATAATAAATTCTAGAGGAAGAGCTAAGATTTTAATGGCAGTCTCCAGAACTCCAGGTCTAGGATTCTTTCCATTTAAGCACAATGCCTTGCTGCTACTTCTTACCTTCAGGTCATCTTCAGTAATGTGCTATATACAGCATACTTGTACCCACCATGCATCTTTCCATTTCTCTTTGGGTAATCTACAATTCTGATCCTTCTGGTGTTGTTATATTCTATGACTTATAGTCAGGTAGATCAACTAGGAAATAGATTTTCTCTTTTGCTTTCTGTAGGGGAGAAGGTAGGGCAATATGGGTTAAGTGACTTGCCCAAGGCCACACAGATATTTTGTGTTAAATGTCAGAGGCCGGATTTGAACTCACATCCTCCTGACTCCAGAGCTGGTGCTCTATTCACGGTGCCACCTACCCACCCTAATTTGGATTTTTTTTAAAGCTTTTGAAGCTTCTTTTATAAAGGTTCCCTTTCCACATTATATAAGGAATTTCTTCAAATGTATAAGAATAAGAGTCATCCCCTGGATTAATGAGTGATCAGAGGACGTGAATAGGCAGTTCTCAAAAGAAGACATTCGTGGGGGCGGAGCCAAGATGGCGGAGTAGAAACAGCTCGTCCAAGCCTCTCTGCCCCCAGATTCTCCACAAACTATGTAAAAAAGGACTCTGAAAATCTTCTGGAGCCCAGCACCCACAGAACGACACAGAGAAGCTAACCTCCCGCTGAGGACAGCCCAGCACCCTGCAGGAAGGACCAGCGCAGTGGTCTGGGAGCCGGCAGCCGCAGAGCGCAGGAGCCGAGCCGAGCCCAGGTCCACGTGAGCCGAGGTTTTAGCCCCAGGGCGGCAGGGCCAGCAGCCGGCTGGAGGAACCCCAGAACACCAGGAACTGTGGAGACGCCAGAATTATCAACACAGACTTGCCTTGGACAAAGTAAGAGGTTAGTGTCCTATGGACTTTGGGACCTGTATTTGGGGAATGCGTCAGCTCCCTCCCCTGGGGGCTAGAAGCTGCTGAGGAGACAAGCCACTGTGTAGTTTTCAGAGGCATTTCCGGCTCCCAGCCTACAAATCGTGGGGAGATCCAGCGATCAGTCTTGGGGGGTAACCGCTCTTGCTTTAACCTCCCTGGATCTGGATTGTGATCTAGGGTGGAAGTTGTGGGTGGGTTTACAGCTTGCCAGAAACGGAAGTTGCCCCCCACACGTTCGGGACGAAAATTCCTCTATCTGGCCTTAAAGCCATAGTGTGGCAACAAGCCCAAAAGTCAAGCAATTAAGTGGCAACATGCCAAGGCAAAGGAAACAGAAAAATGCAACCCTAGACTCCTATTTTGGGGGCATAGAGCGGGAAAAGGACTGTGAGGTCAGAAGTCCTGCTCCAAAAGCCCCAGGGGAAAACATGAGTGGGTTGCAGGCCATAGAGGACCTTAAGAAGGACTTTAAAAATCAAATAAGAGAAGTGGAGGAAAAATTGGAAAGAGAAATGAGAAGGATGCAGGAAAAGTATGAAATGAGGGTCAACAGCCTGACTGAGGAAAACAACACCTTAAAAAATAGACTAACTCAAATGGCAAAGGAGGCCCAAAAGGGCAATGAGGAGAAGAATGCCTTAAAAAGTCGAATTTGCCAGATGGAAAAAGAATCTCAAAAGTTCACTGAGGAGATTCATTCCTTCAGAGTTAGACTGGAGCAAATGGAAGCTAATGACTTTATGAGAAATCAAGATGCTGTTAAGCAGATCCAAACAAATGAAAGATTAGAAGGCAATGTGAAATATCTCATGGGAAAAACCACTGACCTGGAAAATAGATCCAGGAGAGACAATTTAAAAATTATTGGACTACCTGAAAGCCATGATCAAAGAAAGAACCTAGAAATCACCCTTCAAGAAATTCTCAAGGAAAATTGCCCTGATGTTTTAGATCCAGAGGGCAAAATAGAGGTTGAAAGAATCCACCGATCACCTCCTGAAAAAGATCCCAAAAAGAAAACTCCCAGAAATATTATAGCCAGGTTCCAGAATCCCCAGATCAAGGAGAAAATACTACAAGCAGCCAGGAAGAAACAATTTCAATATTGTGGAAACACAATCAGAATAGCCCAGGACCTGGCAGCTTCTACACTGAGGGATGAAGGGCATGGAATATGATATTCCAGAGGGCAAAAGAACTGGGAATGAACCCAAGGGTCACCTACCCAGCAAAACTGAGTATTTTGTTTCAGGGGAAAATATGGTCATTCAGTGGAATAGAGGACTTTCAAGCATTCTTGAGGAAAAAACCAGAGTTGAATAGAAAATTTGACATCCAGACGCAAGAAGTAAGAGATGCCTGAGAAGGTAATCAGGGAAAAGAAATCAAAAGGAACTTATCAAAGTTGAACTATTTACATTCCTATATGGAAAAGCAATATCTGTGACTGATGATATCTTTCTCACTATGAAAATAATGGAAGAAGGGGTGTGGTCATACGAATACATATGTGAATGTGTGTGTATATGGTTACAGTTATATATGGATAGAGGGCATAGGTTGATTTTGTTGGGAAGGGAGAGTACTCAAGGGATGAAATTATGAGGTGAGAGAGGAAAGTGGCAAGAGGAGATGGGGAGAGACATGGTAGGGTAAACTATCTCATGTAGGGAAGTGGTTGCAAAGGAGGGGGAGAATAAGGAAGGCTAAAAAGGCAAAACCACATTCACATTGAATTTGGTTCAGGGAGAAAATGACATACATACTAAATGGGATATCTCAACCTGCAGCAGGATAGGGGAAGGGGGATGAGAGGAGGGATGATGGATGGGAGGGCATCCTTGGGGTGAGGGGAGGTTGGAAGTACCCACTATAGAAGAGGAACAGGATCATGTAGGGAATGGACCAGGTGGGGGGTGGGATGAGTGGGAAGGAATTATAAGCAGCCTTGTACAATATATCTACCATGATAATGTTTTGCATAGCTAGACATGTACAACATATACTGAATTACTTATATCCCAAGAAGGAATGGGTGACAAGGGAGGAAGGAAATGGACCTGAAATTCAAGGTCGTAACATTAAATGTTTCAAATATATATATAAATACTATTATTAATACTCTTCTGCCTATAATTGGGAGATAAGATGTGCAGGCATTGGGACACAAAGATTCATCTTCCTCTAATGGAAAAGTCGATGGGGGTATGGGAGAAGGTATAGGAGAGAGCAGATTGGAGGAAGCGATATCTTGTGGGACTGCTATTCTGGGAGGTTGGGTAGGGGAATAATGGGGGGAAAATGATTGTAACTCAAAATCTGGCGGAAATGAATGATGTAAAACAGAAGTTAATAAAGTATTTGTTTAATAAAAAAAATATATAAAAAAAAATAAAATAAAATTTAAAAAAAAAAAAAGACATTCGTGCTATCAAAAGGGAAAAAATAGTCCAAATTATAGTCCCAAAATAGGGAAATTAAAATGAAAACAACTCTGAGATTCTACCTCACACTCATAAGATTAGAAAAGTTGTTTTGTTGTTGTTGTTGTTTTAAGAAAAATGACAAATGTTGGAGGTACCATGAGTGAAGTTGAAAGTTCAAAGGAAGTTGGGGTCTAGAGTCCATACCCCATCATAAGGACTCAAGGGATGAAGATATTGTAGAGTCGGGTTAGTTTACCAAGGAGTCAAATGGAAAAAGAGGACAGAATGGAAAGTATGTGGAAGATAGTGTGAGAGAAAACTGAGGGGTTGAGGGACTGAAGTTCCTGCCATGGACAAAAAGTAGGGTTTGATAAGGGGAGGCAGAGGAAGAGGTGGAAAGTCAATAGATAATGGGTCAGATGAGGAGATTTCAGAAACCTTGAACATGGAGGTGATGCGTTTATGTACTGTAGCAAGGCAATCTTTTTTTTTGTTGTTGTTTTTCAGTCAGGTCCAACTCTCTGTGACCCCATTTGGGGTTTTCTTGGCAAAGATACTGGAATGGTTTGCCATTTTCTTCTCCATCTCATTTTACAGATGAGGAAACTGAGACAAACAGGGATAAGTGACTTACTCAGACACAGCTAGTAAGTTATCTGAGGCCAGATTTGAACTCAGGTCTTCCTGACTCCAGGTCTAGAACTCTATCCATTGTACCACCTAGTTATAATCTTTGTATTATTCCCTAATGAAGTCACTATTTTTCTCACCACAGCAGCTTCTCCAAACCTTTCCATTCCTTCTCAAAACACCTTTAACTTCCCCTCCCTATCCCATCCCCCAGCACCCCTCCCTCATCATATTTCACTGAAAAAAAAAAATTGAAGCTATTCACCAAGAGCTCTTTCTTCTCCTGTCCTCAGATGACTTCTCTCATGATGTTGTCCTTCATTGGTCTCACATAAAGAAGTCACCTTTCTTCTTGCCTAGGCAAACATCTCCACCTGCAAAATCTATACCATGCCATCTGGTCTTTCCTGGCAGATTAGAACCTATCATGCCCCACCTTTCACTTATCTTCTATCTCTTCCATCTATTGGAAGCTTCCAGATAGCCAATAAACATTCTCCAGTCTCCCTCAACAACTGGAAAAAACTTTCCTTGATCCACCCCTCCCCTCTAGCTATCTTCCTATATTTCTCTTCCCTTTTGGCTTGGTCAAACTCCTTGAGAAGGTTACTTACAATAGGTGTTCAGAAGCAGCCACTGCCACAGCCACATCTGCAGCCCCAGGGCTGTGGCTGGACCTTGCTCTTCTCTCACTCAGGTCCGACAGACCTTTCCTACTGGCCTTTGGTGTTTATGGGTTGAGGAGTCTGGAAACCACCACAGTTGCCAGTGATTCAGTGCCCTGAGGTCTGCTCCTGGTTTGCTAGGGCCCTGTACAGTCCATGCTGGACTACACTCCTCTTTCAGACTGGTGCAACAGACCTTTCCTATTGACTTTCCAGGTTGTCTTGGACTGGAAATTTGTTTCCCTCTGTCATTTTGTGGGTTCTGCTGCTCTAGAATTTGTTTAGAATAATTTTTTACAGGTATCTGGAGGGGCTTGGGTGAAATCTCAAGCCAGTCCCTGCTTTTACTCAGCCATCTTGGCTCCCCCTAAATGATTTCCTAATTGCCAAATCACACAGCTGATCACTCTTTTCTCCATTATTCTCTTCTCTCTAGATTTTCCTGACACTGCTCTCTCCTGGTTCTCCTTCAGTCTGATTGGTCCTCAATCTACTTTGCTGGGTCTTCATCTAGATTCTATCCACTGTGGGTATCCCCCAGGAGTCTATCCTAGGATCTCTTCTCCAGTTATACTATTTCTCTTGGTGATGAGCTTATGAGTAGGATCCCAAGGATTTATTATCACTTCTATGTTGATGATTTTCAGTTTCTTATCCAGTCCTAGACTCTTTTCTAACTTCTAGACTTGCATCTCCAACTGCCTAGTAGATATTTTACACTCAGTAGTTCTAAAATCGAACTCATCTTTCTTGCCAAACCCTCCCCTCTTCCAAACTTCCCTATTACACAGGTCTGACTATGTCTTGCCCATGTATAAAATCCCCCTCTTACAGATGAAGAACCTGAAATTCAGAGCATGTTAAGTGACTTATTCTCTTCTGTTATATCATGCTTTTCCCAAAGGACCACAAGTTCTGAAGATTCTAGCTCTTGTTATCCTTGAAAACACTGACTTAGATGATCTTCACTGACCATGACCAGCTTTAGAGATCAAGGTAGAGCCTTTGGGGTCTACTAAACCTAGGGCTTTTGAACCTTCTCTTCTCTCCTCCCCTCCATATCACTATGACCTCCATAATGAAAACACCATACTTTAGGTGCATTCATCTTTAAAAGGAAAATATTTTGGATTTATTTTTGTGTGTAGTTCCTAGGAGAGAAGTAGGACATATACACAGAAATTAAAGACAATTGGACTATGCTTGCAGACATTCATCAGTAGACTCTGGCCATATTCTTGTCATCTCTCCTGCCTCTGAATCCTAATCATTGAACTTCTGGAAACCATGCATTGGAGGACTTGAGCTGCCCTGATTAGTTAGATAGAACAACTTCCCTCCCTGCTCTTCCACTTCTAACTCAGGGAACCACCTTTATCAAATCAAGATTACCATTGCTTTGGGAAATTGCATGCTGATAACAACTCCCCTAAGACTTCACTCACCATACCTGAGACTTCCCAAATCAAAGCCCTTCCCTGGTCACATAATTTTGCCAATCAGAATATAATCTCCTTAAGGGTAGTGCTGATTGGTCATTTGTCAGCCTTCATGCTCCAAAGAGTACCAAAATGACATCAATATGTCAGGTTCAAGGTATAGTGTGTCCAGCTGTGACTCATCAGACCAGGACAAGCTTGGAAGGAAGACTACCACAGATCAGGCACAAATAGTCCCTATGGGCATTTGGAGTGGAGATGTCTTTAAATTTGCACATCTCCCATTTCTTTTGAGCTACTGTGATTCTGCTTTGCTCATAGATCACAGTGCCTTCTTTGACGTGGGCACGCCATAATGTACATGATCCTGGTCAATGTCTTCTATGTCTCACAATGGATTCCAAAGTTCTTCAGAGAGTGTCCTTACATTGCCACTTCTTCTGACCTCCGTGTGAGTTCTCCTTAAGGGTAGGGACCATGTCATTCATAGGAGTGCTTGGCATATGGTGTTATTCAGTTGTTTAGTCATATCCAACTCTACATGACCCTATGGTCTTATCAAAGATACATTCTAGTACCTTTGCCAAAAAGTCTCCAAATGGGACCACAGAAAATTGGACACAACTGAAAGTCAACAACTGAAGTGAACAGGGGCTAAGTCACTTGCCTAGAGTCACACTTGTATGATGCAGTATCTGAACTCAGATCTTCCTGACTCCAAGCCTGGTGCTCTATCCACTGCACTAGGCAGCTACCCAAGTAAGTGCTTAAGAAATGCTTTTCATTCATCTCTTCATAGCCCGAGGGGCCACAAGAAAGCCAATGGTTCAGGTCTTCTGATTCAATTCGACCCTTTGAGGGGCCTCTTTGGAATACCATTCGGACCAAAGAAGGATTTTCCTGGTTTTGTTTTGCTAGAGCTATTTACAAAATGCCCAAACTTCTGAGCTGCAGATCCACATTCTGCCCTGTGCTATCTTCCCACTGCAGGTTGCTGGAATGGTGAGACTCAAGCTGTGCAGTTGTGAGCCTGTAATGTTATCAAACTGTGGCCATGACCCCGATAAGAACACTGCTTCAGAGGTTAATGAAGTCATGGGAACATCCAGACTCAAATCCCAGCCTTCTCATGTTTATGACTTTTAGTCAATACCGATGTCGAGGTCCATTTATCTCTGTAGGTTTGCACCAGTCTTAGCCATGGCACCCTGACTGTGCTGATAAATGCTTACTTATTTTTCAGTAAGAGAGAGAGACACTTATTAAGGATCCTTGCCCCCAAAGACTTAGAGCCCCTGAAAATGGAGTGTTAGATACTAAAGGGATGGAGGAGTGATAATGGAGGTGGAGAGATCTGGATTTTACAAAGCAGGCTGTAAGGAAGTATGAATTAAAAAGAAAAAAAACTTTAAAATAACTCCCTAGATAAAATATTTTAGAAGACCCATGGGAGTAGAGAAGAGATGTGGTTTGGGTTTGGGGAGGGGTGGGAGGAGGGAGTGGGAGGAGGATGAAGAAAGAGGCTCAAACATCTGGAATGTCTTGTGTTAAGAATCTCCCCCTGTCTCCCACCAAATGCTTTCTTAAATCAAACTCAATACCCATTCTGAAGGTCTAATCAACTAATGAAAATATCTGGATGTTGCAAATTGTCAGATTAATTCAGCCATCACCTGTGGGTTGGTAGGGTTTGCTGTGGTATCTGCTGTGCCTAATTTATGATAGGAGCTTTAAAATTTTGGTGGAATTGTTTTTTTGTTTTGTTTATATGGAGTGGAGGGAAGAGTTTGGTACATGGAGGAGACAGGGTTTGGACAAGGGTCTCAAGAAGAATATATGCATGTATCAAGCGTGCCTGTGATTTAAGGAAAAAAAATCTGCTCATCAGCATTATATATTTTAATTAGTAGTTTATAGGGATAGAGACTCTTAACTAGACATAGGGAATGCAACTAGAAAAATTACATTCAACTAATACCTTTATGAAGAAGGATTCTACAAAATGAAGCTATTTCTGAGAATGGCCAGGTGAGTGGATGGCCACGGAAGCAATGCTTTGTGCCAACCACACCCCCTACCTCCACACATAGAACATTTCTATAAAAGAAACAATCCCTTACAATAAGTGTTTTCCTTGAAAATAGGGGTCAAGTAATTTCAGGTCTCTGAGCCTCATTTTCCTCATCTGTAAAACAGAGTTGTTGTTAGGAAGCACTTTGGTTTTTTTTGTTTGTTTTGCTTTTTTGAGGGCAGCTGGGGTTGTGTCTGAGGCTGGATTTGAACTCAGGTCCTCCTGACTCCAGGGCTGGTCTCTATTCACTGCACCACCTGGCTGCCCCAATACTTTGGTTTTTTATATTTTGTTTTTGTTTTTAGCAAAAAACCCAAAACCATTTATCGTAATCACTAGCAAAATAGAAGTCACAGGAATTATGCATAGGAGAATAGATAGTAGAAAATACAGAGTAAAAGAACTCTCCCATTGGGGACAAGGTAAGTCAGAGAGAGAGAGAGAGAGACAGAGAGAGAGACAGAGAGAGAGACAGAGAGAGAGAGAGACAGAGAGAGACAGAGAGACAGAGAGAGACAGAGAGAGACAGAGAGACAGAGAGACAGAGAGAGACAGAGAGACAGAGAGAGAGAGACAGAGAGAGACAGAGAGACAGAGAGAAACAGAGAGACAGAGAGAGAGACAGAGAGAGAGAGACAGAGAGACAGAGAGAAACAGAGAGACAGAGACAGAGAGAGAGAGAGATAGATACAGAGAGACACAGACAGAGACAGTGGGAGAGAGAAAGTGAGTCCTAGATCTCACCCAAGGGGAAGTTCCCTGAAGTTTCTAGTATAGCAAACTGGGGATAGGGACATTATGAAAACTTCTATCTCTTCTCATATTGACTTTTTCTTAGAGTCTTTCTTCAGCAACCTAAAGTGAAGTTTGCATTTTCCAGTTTTGTTTTGTTTTTCCCTCAAAGCTGAGAGCCAGAAGAATCCCAACTGACTGAAGAAACCGGAAGAGGCTTGAAGAGACATAATCAACTTGAAGAGATTCCCAAAGAAACACTCAAGCTCAGAGAGAGCAAACCCCTTCTCTCTTCCACCCTCAATAACTCTGCCCTGTTCCTCCTATAGGCTTGAGGCACTGGTTTCCACCAAGGAAGAGAAAGTCCCATACCAGTGGGCTTTGGGACTCAGCTTACCTTCCTCTCCTGTACTGAAACTCTTTTCAGTCCCTTGTAAAGATTAAGTAGGGCAAGTCCAGAACCTATAACTATACAATATAAACAAAAGCATCAGTGCTTTAAAACAACAAGAGAGATTTTCCCAGAATTCCAAGTAACTAACTTTTAGTACCACTAAAAATAAAATAAAGAAATACATATTAGCAGTAAATATATAGAGTATCATCTGGGCGATTATTGCAGTGACAACATGATTAACTACGTGCGTATTCCAAAAGCCAATGATGAGAGTTCTGAAGTCTTTCGGTTACTTTTTTTTTTTTAACATTATTATAGCTATTGTGTTAATTGTCTCCTGGTTCTGCTTACTCAGCTCTGTATCATTTCATGCCCTCCCAAGTTTCTTTGAATTTTCATATTAATCATTTCTCATGGCACAATAATAGTCTATTACATTCACGTAACATAATTTGTTCAACCATTCCCTTGTCAGAAGGCACCCGATTTGCTTCCATTTCTACAACAGCAACAATATATGTGTGCTTATAACCTTTCCCTCTGTATTTGATCCTTAGATCAAGTAGCAATTACAATTAACTCCCTTTCCCCTTCCTACCACAAACTATCCCACTGTCAAACTGTCAAACATTCCATCCACCTAGATTTCTGAAATGATTGGGGTGGGATATAAACAAGGATGGTCTTACATTCTGAGAACTGGTTGAGGATACTTGAATTTATGTCAATTAAATTTGATTCAGTAAAAATTTATCAAGCACCTATCAGGTGCTAAGCATAATGGTTCTAGGCTCTATTTATATGTGCACATGTTGTTTTTTCCAAGAGAATATAATCTCCTTGAAGGCAGGGATTTTTTCTCATTTTGGTCTTTATAGACCAACACCTGGCATAGGATGAGTTGGGGCTTAATAAATGTTTGCTAACTAATTGATTCCCTCTCTAATTTATCCACCATATAGCTACCAAATTGATTATCCCAAAACATAGATCTTGCCATGTTCCTCCCACACACTCAAAAACTTCGATGTCTCCCTACTGCCTCCAGTATAAAATACAAAATCCTCAGCATGGTACTTGGCTATATGGTTCCCATCTACCTTTTCTAATTATTTCATATTAGTTTCCCTCTCAGTTTCTCTGTCCCAGTCAAACTAGCTTTCTGGCTTCCTGCAAGGTGCTTATAAGAGATATTTCGCTTCTTGATTTCCTGCTTCTGAGACTTTAAACAAACTGTTCCTCTTCTCCTTCTTTTATGGAATGTATTTTCTTCCTTTCCTCTCACCTCTAGTTTAGAGAATCCCTAGCTTCCTTCAAAGCACAGCCTGGGTATCACCTCCTATTTGAGAGCTTTCCTGATGCTTCCTCCCAACCTTAATTCTCCCCCTAGAAATTATTTTGTACATTGTGTGCTTTGTATTTGTGGCAGCTAGCTGGTCAGGCTAGAGTGCCTAGCCTTGGAGTCAGGAAGACTCATCTTCCTGAGTTCAAACACAGCCTCAGACACTTACACTCCTGCGGCTCTATCCAAGAAAACAATTGGTTGAAAAGTTGACCTGCATCAGTTGACCTCACCTAAAATTTTTTAAAAAGGAATTATTCTCCCAAATCAATGGAATTGACTATTCAGTTACAATAACAAACAATAAACATGCTACTATGCCCTAGAGACACAAGACAAAGAAAAAAACTCTCTTCTCTCAAAGAACTTTGGGGATGCGGAGGCACTGGCTAGGAAATAACAGGTATATTGTTGCTGAGTTTCAATCACATCAGATGCTTTGTGACCGTATTTGGGGTTCTATTGGCAAAGATACTAGGATGGTTTGCCATTTTCTTCTCCAGCTCATTTTACAGATGAGGAAATTGAGGTTAACAGGGTAAAGTGGCTTGGCCAGGGTCACACAGCGAGTTACTATCTAAAATCACATTTGAACTCAGATCTTCCTGACTCCAAGGCCTGAATGCTCTGTCCACTGCATCATCAGCTGCCTCTTTTCAGTTCTTTGCATATTGAGATACTCGTGTTTGTTGATACGTAAAAAGAAAATATTTAATAATGTTTAGCATCACTGGAGGCCTTCAAGTAATGTTTCAATGACCAATTTGTTGGGGGTGTTATAGAGGATTCTTGTTTAGATGAGATACCTTCTGAGGTCCCTTCCAAGTCTTAGACTCTGATTCTGTATATTTTGTAGAGTGGATGGGCACAGAATATACTTCCTATCCCTGACAACCTGTTTTCAGATGTTTTCCATTGGTATCTGGGGGTCCAGGTGAGGGAATGTAGCAATCTCTATTCCTAGGGACAAAAACTGCTAGATACAATTTGTATTATGGGTCTTATTAGCAGTGGACAGGCAGCAACATCTATGTAGATGAAGTGAAAACATATTCTTTAGTTTCTGCTTCTCTCTCTCTAATTTTGAAGCTCACACAATTTGGCAATAAATAGCACACACACTACAGCCCAATCTTTTCAAAATACCATCCTTATGAATTCTTTATTGCATAGAACTTTGTCATTTTTAGTGGAATGGGTTCGTTGAGTGGGTGTGTCCTTGTACATAAATGCACAAACACATGCATTTAAGTCAGGCAACATAACATCTCTTAGATACAGAACTGATGTCTTTCGAAAAGATTGTTGAAGTTTGAAATCTGGCACATTTCTTTTGGTAAAGGAAGGGGGGGGGGCGCTGAGAAGCAAATCTGCTGACATGAAGAGGCAGGGTTTTCTTTTGTTTTGTTTTTTTTCCTTAACCATTAAAGTCACATATATACACAGAGAGAATTGCAGGGAACATCCTCTTAGCCTTCCTATATGGTACCTGGCAAATGAGGCCAGAATGAGCCATGCAGAAACTTCCTGTTAAAAACAACCCTGTCAGCTAGTTCCCATGCTCAGAGCCCGACAGCCTGGAAAACAAGATACTGCTCCAGGTCTAGCTGCTTTTGCACAGATGGGAATCTCTAGATCAAACTCTTGAGCTCAGAGGATTTGCAAGGCTCCTGGACCCCTGGATTAAACACGTTTCTATCACATGTCTGAAGACACATCATTTATCCTGGGTCTGGCAGACCAGTATCCTATGTCTAACAATTATCCAGTCTCCTCTCCAACTAGTTATCCTGGATTGCTCAAGGAGAAAAATAGCAAAATTATCATCCTTTATTAATTGATGGAGATTTCCAGGCCCTTACCCATCTTCTTGGCTAGTGGAAATGCAACTTCCTTCCTGTTCATCCTATCCATACCACTAGAGTCCCTCCCTGCCCACTTGAATCTCTCAGACCACTCTATTTGATTTGACCTCTCTGCTGACTTGCTTGTTCTAACTTGGATTAGAGTTATTATTCTATATAAGTATTATTATCCCTGATAGATAAATTTCTAGAGGGTATGGATTGTGTTAAATGTCGACCTATTCCACCCCACCTCACCCCAATCCCCAGAGAAAAATAAACTCCCTGAAGGCTGGGATTTTACATTTGGTTTTTGAATCCCCAGCCCGAAGCACAAAGTAGCAATAAGTTATTTAGTAAATACTTGATGATTAATTGATCTTTTTTTCTCCTGCGTTAGCTCGGCTCTCGGTTAGCAAAGTATATAAATATATATTTGTTGAATTGAATTGGGAGATCGTATGCGCTGTAATCTTACATCCCTTTGTAGTTAGAAAGGTATTGGCCTTGCTTATGTTTCTTTAGCTGACTTTTGGGGGAACTAAGTTCTATTTACCTGCAAAATTCAACTTTACAACTTTCCTTCAGGGAGGGTTTGTAGAACACTCAGAAGTTAGAGTCGATTTTTTATTTTAAACAAAGCCCTACAGTTTACTCCCGGCTTCTTTACTCCCGGAGGTCCCAGGATGCCTGGGAATTCTACAGTGATCACCCTCGGGTATGTGTTTGCGAGTCGGCGGTGAAGCGTTACTCGAGTATCAAGCACACTGAGGAGTTATCCAAAAAGGACCATCCCTCAGGAACACGTGCACGGGAGAGCAGATCGGTCGTTCAGGAGGTTAGTGCAACGTGTCCACACCACCTGTGCCCTTGCCTCTGGCTGCAGCCCAGCACACAAGTATACTCTTCCAAAGGGTTAGGTCCCGCAAGCCCTGCCCCACTACCCCCCAGCACACACAGCCGCAGTGCCCCTCTCTCTAGGGGAGCAGGCCCCCCGGCTCTGTCGCGCGCTGTGGCGCTCTCCCTCTCTCCCCTCCCAGCTCCTCTTCTCTTGCCCAGGGCGGAGTTTCCTCCTGCTCATTGTTCCAAACCGGAGTGCCCGCCCAACCCCGCTGCCGCCGCCGCTGCTGCCGCCTCGGGCGGCTCCGGGGGGAGGGGAGGGGAGGGGGTGTAGGAAGGGGGGGAGGGACGGACGGGACCTACGTGAAGAGGCGCTCCGTAGCCGCCGCCCCCAGCCCCAGCACTGCCCAGCCCGCCTCGTTCACGCCGGGAGTCAGTTCCCTCAGGCTCCTCGCTGCTTGCAAGCTCAGCGCTCGGACTGCTCTGCGCGCCCAACCCCGGCTCTGCGGCAGCAGGAGGAGAAGCAGCGGGGACTGGGGCCCGCTGAGCAGTAGCGGAGAGCGAGACGCACGGCACCCGGCCGCGGGGACCCAAAGCAGCCGCGCCACCGATCGGGCTGCCCAGTGCCGCGCCGGGGACCGCGCTCCCCAATTCCGGGACCGGAGCCTGTCCAGCGCAACTCCCGCAGCCACCTGCTCCGGAGGCCCCGGCTGCGAGGACAGGATGCGCTCGGCGCCGCTACCGCCGCTGCTGCTGGTGCTGCTGATGCTGCCCAGTGCGTTGGGTGAGTGCGTGCTCGGCCCCAGCCCCAGTCCCCGCCTGGCCCCCGGCCCGTCCCCTTCCCTCCTTTCCCTCCGGAGACTTGCGGGAGAGACCCTCCTTCTCCCCCTCCCTCCTCTCTCATCCCGTAGCCTTCATTCCTCTTGCCAGCCTTCGGGGTGCGCAGGCAGGCGTGTAGGAGCTCTCACCCCAGATGTGAGCCTCGTGGTGGGGGCACCCTCATGGCCAACCCCTCGGAGACTGGACCAGCGGTGGCGACGGCCATGCGTTGTGCCCTGACCTTGGGTCAGGCTGAATCCTCCAGCTTCACTCCCCACCCCCGCCCTGCACGAAAGCAGGTGCAAACCTTTTCAATGTGTATTAGGTCTATCAGTCCGGGTCAGGAAATAGCTGGGAGAAAAAAGGCCTTTTGGGACTGCAGAGGGGCTCTAGGGCTCGAGGAGCTGTACGGGGCCATTCATATGCGTCTCGGATTTCCTTTTATCCGTTGGTTTCCCACCCTCTGCTACAATCTAATCACTTTCCTTTTTGTGAGTTGGAAGCAATAAAGGTCTCCTAACTGATGAACCTGGGGGGTACTGAGAAAGGGGAGGCAGGTGGGGAAGGAAGTTCCTAAGGCAGTTAGTTACCTGCGGGAAGATGACCTATTTAAAGTCATAGTCACGGAGCAGGTGGGTAGGTAGGTAATGGGGCCGCTTGGAAATAAAATTTTGGTTAAGTAATTCTGACCACTCAGTTAAGCATCTAGAGTGCTGGCCGTAGTCTACCTGTGAGAGCTCCTTAAGGGAACAAACTCCTCTAGCACTTAGGGGCCCCCTGGGGTCCCAGATGTGGGTCTCTCCAAGCCCCTCTATACACACAAAGGAGTTTGTTTCTTGCAAACCTTTAGAACCCCCAGGCTCATTAGAGAACCCTTGTCTTCCCACTTCCTGTAGCTCTCCATGTTCTACTTGTGTTCTGGGGTGTGAATGCAGTGGCAGCCTAATGAGAGAAAGGAGAGGAAAATCTGAAGTGATCCAAACCGGAAGAGATCAAGTTGGCACTGGGGCATCTTTTTAGACTCGAGCGACGCTTAAAATCCATCCTACGTGTTCACCTGGGCGCAAGGTTTATGATTATCCTTGGGGGAGAAGAGCAATTAGCTGTCTTACCTCTCCCCCAGAGCCACTGGGAGTGATGGTGACAAAGCAGGGAAAGGGAGGAAAGGACAGAGGGGAGAGAACAGGAGTCGGTGGGTAAAAAAATGCCGGCTTGAGAGAACGATAAGGTGGTGGGCTTAAAAAAAAGTAACAGCAGAGAGATTCTGAAGTCTGGGGATTCTAGCTAGAGGGGCTTCTTTCAAATTGGTGAGGTTCTTGGCCAGGATCAGTTAGGGTGAATGAGAAGGGCTGAGGGAAAGCTTATACCCTTTCTGCAGCTGACAGATTCTGGGGAAATGGAATCCCCCCAGTAGCCCCCCAAATGGTGTCCAGTTAGGGGGTGATTTTCACTTAGCCCCAGTATTTGTACGCCTGGAGTATAGGAAAATCAGTCAAGGACTCCAGAGGGGTGGAAAAGGCAGCGTGAGAAGTGATAGCTATTTGTCCTTTCTGGGTGACCTTGGGCCAATCAGCCAGCATCTTTGTGCCTCAGTTTATTACATTTAAAAATGGGACAGTTGCCACCCTTGCCACTGTCTCTTCCTGAGGGAGACCTAGATAAAACTTGGTTCCTGTCTTTCTAATCTGAGGAGAGGAGAGATAAGTAAGATCTATAGACTATGAACTCTGCTATACAGGATGTTCAGTGCCAAAAGAAAGATGCAGACAGGGCTGTCAGACTTTGTAGAGTGACCAGCTGCATCCTACTTTCGGGTCTTGTGCAGACTGCAATTGTTTCATCAGTTTTTTCCAACTTTAAGATGGGGATAGTAGTAACTACCCTGCCAATTTGAAAGGGTCACTGTGTGCAGCAGATAATAAAATGCTTATGAAAAACCATTGAAAAAAAGCATAGTTGCTGTGCAGTGTCAGCTGACGTTACTCTTACTGTGAACCGTAATCATAGAGATTTTCTTGGCCCGAAATATCCATCCCCAGATAAGACATGTGGTAAAGGTGTCATTACTGCCCACCTCCTCCACTGGAGAACACAAAGTAAAAAATGTTGCATGCAGGGCATTGCACTGGGGAAGGATGGGGGCTTTGAGGGGTGGGGTGGGAAAGAACATTTCACGACGAAAGATAATTGAAAGAAGAACCTATTAAATGCAGTGTATGTGGGGTGTGAAGCACCCTTAGCAAGATAGGGGCTAGCAAAACCTTTTAGAAACGTTATCCTAAGGTTCTGTCCACTATTTTGTCTGCAGTGGGGACAGTGGGATACTCATTTGTGTGTTGCTAGAAAGAAAAGGGGGAATCTGGAAGCCTCACCTCCATTATCTCCTAGAAGAAACAGCTGGGAGCTTTTGAGGGTGGCAGGGAGGAGGGTGTGGCTGCAGTAAACTGGCCTGCTTTCGCCATGGCTTCTGCATGAATCCTTGGTGTGGATCCTGTAAGAAGACAAAAAGATGGAATGCAAGCTTAATGGTAGCAATGATTTATACCACTTTTTCTGATGAAAGTAAAAGGAATTCTTTTGTTTGCAGATAGAGTGTCTTAAAGGCACAGGTATCCTTTATGAACCTCATCTTGTACCAGTTTGGAGAAGTTTCCTAATTCATAGCAAGCATTTGGGATTTTCTGGGGGTAGGATGAAGGGGTAATGGCAATTACCATTCCTTATAACAGAAAATTTTCACGATGAAAATTAGGCAGGCATGCAGTGGGACTGTTCATATATATATGTACCATTTAAACCCACACTGGGGCAGCTAGGTGGCACAGTGGATAGAGTACCTGGACTAGAGTCAGGAAGACTCATCTACCTTGACTTCAAATTTGGCCTCAGACATTTAGTGACTGTGTGATCCTGGGCAAGTCACTTAACCACATTTTGTCTGTTTCCTCCTCTGTAAAATGAGATGGAGAAGGAAATGGTAAGCTACTCCAGTATCTTTGCCAAAAACAGACAAGCAAAAAACCCAAATGGGATCATAAAAAGTCTGATACAACACAAAAAAATGACTGAAAACCCATACTAGCCCAAGCTGAAACGTGAAAGCCCCACCCTCCCAAACACCCCAGGGCCCTGAAATCAAGGTTGAAGAGTGACAAAGGTGTGTTGGCCCAGATTGCAGTCAGTTGACTGGTACATAATTAGCAACTGCTCTGTGTCACAGACTTGTGGAGATGCAGAGAAAAAGGAAAAAAAAATCAGCCCTGAGGACCTTAGTGTAAGGTGCGCACTCACCCCTTCTACTCAATTTGGAAAACAGTTTGAATAGAAACATAGAACCATTGGGTGAAGGAGCTTTCCTCATCTAGTTAACCCCTTCATATTATGGGGGAGGAAACAGAAATATCCATCCCAAGAAGTTAATTGATTTTTCCCAAGGTCCTTAGAGGCAGTAAGTTTATGACTCTGAATTTGAACCCAGGCCCCTTTGACTCCAAATACAATGTATTGTTGTTTTTCCTATATGCCACACGTTGAATTGAAACCAAAGTCTTTGGACTCTACTTTCTACATTTGGGGGCATTTTTCTGTGCATCAGCTTTGTCTAGAGAAAGGGCAAAACTTGTTCCAAGCTCTGGTGCTGAGAGTCACCCGGTTAATAAATGCCTGCGGTCTAGTTGACTCCCAAATCCATGGTTTTATTCACATACATTGCCTTTCTATATGTTAGACTCCAGTATTTCAAACATTTCTTGTCATTCAGCAGTGTAGGTATCATGAATTTCTGAATTGATAGTGGGCTGACTCAATCATGCACACACCTAGTCTGATTGTATAGCCTGTTCTGCAGTGTTTACTCTCCGTTTGCATAGTTTTTGAGAACACAGGTTCAATCTCAAGCCAGGTAGAAGCATTGGAGTAGGACCTAAGCTGGATCCCAATACTTAGCCCAGTGTCTTATATAGATACCAGAAATATTTGCATATAAAAAATGACTTTTTTTTTTTGGTCTTACCTCTCACTCCCCCAGAGCCACTGAGAGTGATGGCGACACAGCAGGAGAAGGGAGGAAAGAACAGGGGAGAGAACTGGAGTCGGTGGGTAAAAAAATGATAGGCTTAAAAAATATATTTTTTTAATTAATAATTTTTAAAACATCACATCCATTTCCCAAAGTTCCTTCCCTTCCCAGAGAACCTGTCACTTATGACACAATAAAAGGGGAAAAGCAAGTTCAGAAAAACTAAGTTAGTAAAACAAACCAAAAAAACTGACAGTCTATGTAGTGCTCCAAACCTATAGACCCCAACATATGCTCTGAAGAGGAAGAGATGGCTTCTCACATCTCTTCACTCGGGCCACAGTAAAACAGTGTCAACAACATCATGATGTGATTTTTTAAAAATAATACCTACCATGATTTAGTCACTTTGCTATGCTGTTATAGGGCTATCCACTAATAGGAAATGAGTGGGCAGGAGTCAGGAACATCTGCTTTCCTCCCCTACCTCACTTCAGCCCAGTATAACTGCGTACCCCTGGCCAAATCACCCTGGTTGCCTGTCAAGATGATTTTGAGACCACCTTTCTGCTTGTGTTTGTATTCTCCTAATTTAACACAGTGCCTACTAATTTGACATGGTACATAGTAAGTGCATAATAAATGCTTGTTGATCTAACAAGATTAAATAAGAGAACATAAAGAGCTTTATAGACCTTAAAGCACCATCTGATTATGAGCGATTACTCTTATTTTTCTGCGTTTTTTCAGTTTGTGTGAAGGAGAAATTAAGGATGTGTTTGGGCACAATCAGGAAGGATTCCCTGAAGGGGATAACTTTCTTTTCTTGGATTTTGAAAGATGGAAAGTTTCTAGAGTGCTTGGTAAACAGTGGTGGCAGTAGACTAGGCAGGAACCTGAACCTTTGAAGGAAGGCAGGCTATGAGCTAAGTGCTTTACAAATATTATCTTATTTTATCTTACTATAACCCTATGGGGTAGCTACTATTATTATTTTTTTTTTGGTAGCTACTATTATTATGTTCATTTTAAAGTTGAGGAGACTGAGGCAAATTGGTTAAGTAACTAGCCATGGTCACACAGAGTTACATGTATCTGAGGCTGAATTTGAACTCTGACCCAGCCCTAGCTCTATCCACTGTACCACCAGCTGCCCCCCCCCCCCTTTTTTGGAGGATGGAAGGGAAGGCAATTGGGGTTAAGTGACTTGCCCAAGGTCACACAGCTAATAAGCGTGTCAAGTGTCTGAGGCCAGATTTGAACTCAGGTTCTCCTGACTCCAGGGTCAGTGCTCTATTCACTTGGTCACCTAGCTGTCCCTACCAGCTTCCACTTTTGAGCCTGAAGGCATGAATTCCGGTCCAGCCTCTTAGACTAGTCAGTTAATCCTGCTGAGTCTCTCCCGAAAAATAGTTACACCTTCTACCTTCAAGTTACTGTGAGAGCCAAGTGAGAAAATGGATGCCGGTCAATAAATGTTTATTAATTGCCTACTGTGTTTGAGGAACTCTCCTAATTCCTGGACAAAAGACTGTCCCTTCCCTCTAGGGGTTTACCCTTTAAAGTGTGTAAAAAGTCCTTTGATTAGGGCTACTGCCTGGTGGGGAATTCTGGAGGACTGGGATGAATGGGTTTCCATTCAAAGAATGTTCCTTTGTAAACCTATGTAAATGTAAACTACTGTATAGTGGTAAGGGCTTTCCCGAGGAAAGAAAGGGGAGGAATTGTAATTGTAAAGGGATGGAAGTGGTAGAGAAGGGGCCAGGGGAGAGGATGCAGCTGGGTTCTGAGAAATGAGTCTGGAGAAATGGAACCACTAAGCCTAGGAGGTGAGGAGTGGAGGAAGAGAGAAAAGTTCATGGGTTAGTGAGGGAGAGCATTTCCTTGGTAAAAGCTCCAAGTCAGGAGTGGGGCAGGATGTTTGTGAGATGAGCAAAGACACCTTAGAGTCACGAGCCCCAATCCATCAATTGACAGGTGAAGGTTCTTCAAAATGCCTTTGCCCAACAGGATACAGATAGTAAGTAGCAGAGCAAGGGCTGAAAGTTAGGCCCCCCGATTCCATAACGAGGGACTCAGATGAACTAAGGGACTTCTGGGAGAGTGTGGGGATTTGGGGGATTTGGGGAGGTGGGGGAAATGTTATAATTGTAAGCATTGGGTTGGTGGGGGTGGTGAAGAGATTTTTGGGCGGGGGGGGGGGCCTCATTTTTCCTAAATGTCCAAAGAGCAGTGTTGGACTTGTGTTGATCAGTTGTTTTCAATTTGCATCTGACTCTTTGTGACCCCATTTGGAGTTTTCTTGTCCAAGACACTGGAGTGGTTTGCTGTTTCTTTCTCCAGCTCATTTTACAGATGAGGAAACTGAGGCAAACAGGGTGAAGTGACTTGCCCAGGATCACACAGCTAGTAAGTGTCTGAAATCAAATTTGAACTAAGGAAGATGAGAATTTCTGACTGCAGGCCTGGTGCTCTATCCACAGTGCCACCTAGCTGTCCAGTGTTAGACTAAATATGATGCTTGAGTTTATTCTGGAGTGTGAGGCACAAGAGCTGGGGCTGTGATGGTCAGAGATGACAAATTTGGGAGCAGCAGTGAGCACCAACCTAAGTAGTAAGGGAATCCATGGAGCTGAAAGTGATACAGTAAAAGAAAACGCCCTGAGCCTAGAGGTTTTACCTGAGTACGGTGAATAAGTTACATATTAACATCACTCTCAGTGCTGTGTACTGTTCCTCTAGTATTTGATCTGAGACTTGAGTTCCCTGCTGGGCAGGGCCTTCAGAGATCTGAATCCTCTTTGGAAGTTGGGAAGATTGGTGGGGTGGGGGTGGGATAGAGCCCCAACCCCGGAGGAGCATCCAGGCAGGACTGGTTTAGGATTAGGGGAGGGCAGTTTCCTTGTTGACCCAGACCCCTTCCAGAGGGATTTCTTGTGATAAAAGTTGTGCATCCTGGGCTTCAAGATCTGGCCTCAGGCAGTAGGTCTCCCTGGAGAGCAGTTCTCCCAGTATCAGCTTGGTGCTTAGGAAAGCATACTGGCTTTGCCAGCTGGGCCTTGATTCTTCTCCCAGTTCTGTTATAGTCTACCTCTGTGACCATGAATAATCCACTTAACATTTTTGGGACTCAGTTTCCTTATCTGTAAAATGAAAACAGACTACATGAACTCCAAGATTTTTTTTTGGAGGCAATTGGGGTTAAGTGACTTGCCCAAGGTCACATCGTATGCGTCTGAGGTCAGATTTTAACTTACTCCAAGGCTGGTGCTGTATCTGGTACACCACTGCACTGCCACTTCTAGGGTTTGTTCTTGCTCTAAATCTGTGATCCTGTATAAATCCAGGGCTGCTTTGAGGTCTGATTGAATTCCTAAGTCTACTCTTTTTAGCCTAGCATATCAATAGGCCACATGCCTATGACTCCAAGGTTAGACCAGAAAAAGATTTTTAAGGTGGCCGGGGGGAGGGCAGAGAGGGGAAGGAAATGGTCATTTAATTAGCTGGCACACATGAACCTGTGGGCCTAATCACCTGCTCTGGTACCCTTGAGTAATTGACTTGTCACCAGGATATCATGCTGGTCTGCTTGGATTAGTTAGTAATTATAATTGAAGCCAAATGTAATTATGTAATTAAATTTATGTTGCACCTCTTATCTCCCCCCCAAAGCATTTTTTTTATCTTGTGACTCACTACTGGAAAAACTCCTTCTACCCTTGGTTTCAGTGCATATTAGCTACACCCACGAGTAAGCTGGAGCTGGCTGAATCGAACTGATTGGCAAAGGCTAGAAATCAGGGCTTGATTTATCATTTTGTTGATTGTCTAGACTTAATAAAGTGATAGGAAGGGGAAATGCTATTTTTAATCATTTTAATAATGCAGATTAAATTTAAAAGGACATTCTGTGCACATTTTCTTTTCCAGAGAGTCAGTTTACCAGCGCGCGCGCGCGCACACACACACACACACACACACACACACACACACACAGCGATCCCTTCAGAGAAATAGAAGGGTGTTGTTCTTCTGACTAGTGAGTAGAATGCTGAGCTCAGTCAGGCAGACCTGGGTTCAAATCCAGATTCTGATAATTATCGGCTGTATGACCACCTTCTTGGTCCTTTGTTCAGCCATGTCTGACTCTTTTTGACCCCAAATGGGTATTTTCTTGGCAAAGGTGCTGGAGTGGCTTGCTGTTTCCTTCTCCAGCTCATTTTCCAGATGAAGAAACTGAGGTAGACAGGGTTAAGTGACTTGCCCAGGGTCACACAGCTGGTGTCTCTGGCTTTCTGACTCTAGGCCATGCACTATGCACAGCACCCCCTAGCTGCCCTCCTTCTCCTTCATTTCCATATTTGTTAAAATGGCGATGATGTTCCTCATTCTTCGTTCGGTGTTGAGAAGGTTAAATGAGAAAGATGTATTTTCAATTTTAAGCGCCATAAAATTCTCAGTAGGAGGGAGCAGAGTTGTTCGAGTTCTGGGCTAAAAGTCAGGGTAACCTGGATTCAAATTCTCCCAGTATGGTTCATTAGCTTTGTTATCCTGGGAAAGGTATTTAACTTACTCAGCACTTAGCTACTCATTCTTAGATCTGAGGCATCGAGCCCTTGGCCACCTTGGGCTGGCAACACTCTTTCTGTGGTTTTCTCATTAAAAGTGTGGCCCCGGGAATTCTTATGTACCCGCTAGTGCTCCCTTGTTTCTGCTTGCGTCTGAGCATATCAGTTAGCCACCGCCACAGGGTTACCAGGATGAGAGTAAAAGGAGTCTGAGTGAAGGAAGTCCCTGAACACATGGGTCAGTGCTAGTTTCCTCACTTCCTAGGACAGGAGTCTGGTCCTGAGGTTTTCCCTCACCACCAACTCCACCACTCCTATTGAATTGGAACCCTGAAGGAGCATCCTGGATTTATTAAACACCTACTATGGGCCAGGTATTGTGCTAAGTGCTTTATAAACATCTCAGGTGCCCTTCAGGAGTGGTACTCTGCACTTTAGAGCATTCTAGGACTGGCACGATGGTCACGGGGTGGGGGGGCTGTCTTGTGTCCTTTAAGATTCAATGCATGATAATAGCTTTCATTTACATAATTCTTTAAGGTTTGCAATGCATTTTATGGATGTCTATTCATCTAAGTTCTTGGCCCCATTTTAAAGATGAGGAAATAGAGGACGAGAGAAGTAACTTGCACAGGGTCATGCAGCTACTTAAGTATCCAAACCTGGTTTTTTTTTAACTCTTGTCTTCCTGACCTGAGTCCCACTGGAAGTCAGGGCTTTTGTCATCACCTCCCGGGTGGTTACTTGCAAAGTACTTCCTTCAGGGATGGGCCTTTTGGCTCCCCTGTAATTGAATTATCACGATTGTTAGTATTTGTCATGAGAAACTGAGACGTAGACTTGTTCCTTCCCCTAACTCACCAAACCCTACAAGAGCTAAAAGAGAACCTTCATCCCCATTAGTCCTAGATTGAATGGAAGACTAGTAATCACTGGGAATTTTCCTTTGTTTTTTGTTTGTTTGTTTGTTCCATTTTGTTTTGTTTTGTGCTTTTTGGAGGGCAATTGGGGGTAAGTGACTTGCCCAAGGTCACACAACTAGTAAGTGTTAAGTGTCTGAGGGGGGAGTTGAACTCAGGTCCTTTTGATTCCAGGACTGGTACTCTATTCACTGTACCACCTAGCTGCCCCAGGGAATTTTCTTTCCCTCTCATTCTCTCTGGCAATGAGGGGTAAGTAACTTGCCCAGGGTCACACAACTAATAAGTTTCTGAGACCAGATTTGAACTCAGATCCTCCTAACTCCAGAGGTGGTGCTCTATCCACTGTGCCACCTAGCTGCCCTACCACTGGGAATTTTCAACATATTTTTTCTAGGTTAAAAAAAAATGGTTCTCCTGTCAGACCAGAATGTCAGAATGTCCCCCTTTGGTTACAAGTTCAAGTTCTGATTTATATCTGAGTAGGAGGCTCTTTATAACTTACACACACACACACACACACACACACACACACACACACACACCTTTTCCCTAAGAGATCCAGTATATCCAATATCTTATAACAATGAAAGAAAAAGAAAGGAGAAAAAAGCAGTTCAGCAAAACTAACCCAAAGTGTCAACTAAATCTGACAGCAGATGTAAACTGTTGTCTTCTCACCCTGCAAAGAAAAGAGGTAGTTGCCTTCTCATGTGAGCTCCTTCCTTAAGAGTGGGTGAAAAGGCTATTGCAGACATGGGGACTGTTGGTTTCTTGTGTGCCAGGACAGGGCTAGAAGCTGTGTTCTAGACTGAGTCAGCCCAGTATCTTGGGGATTCAATAAGGTTATCTGTAAAATAGCCAGAGTAGTCTCCCTTTTCCCTCCTCATGTGACTTTTCTCTTAATGTGCTTCCTGGAGATCTCAGCTGTCCTTGCTGACCTGCTATGCCTTGCTCTCCTAATATTGGTCAGCAGCCAGAATATGGAGACAGGTTCTGCAGGACTAATATGGCTGTGATGGATAAGCAAGTCCAATATGTGGACATTCAGTCTTCATGCTACAGGAAGATCTTATTACAGAAGGATGAACCATATTCTTCTGGTTCTTTTGCCCTCACTCTGCATCAGTTCACATAAGTTTTCCCAGATTTTTCTGAAAACCAGTCCTCTTGTCATTTCTTATAGCATAATAGTATTCCACTAGATTCATACACCGTAATTTTTCATTTGAAGTTATTTTTTCATTATCAGTTTTTGGGAATCTTGGCTGGTCCTTGCACTGATAGAGGTTTGTTGGTTTGTTTTTTTTCAGAGTTCTTAAAAATCATTAATTTCTTTTCACTTAAAAGTATCTTGAGATGGGGAATTGGGGGAAACCTTTAAACAGTCACTACATATTCAAACAAAATGGATTCCAACGTTGGCTGTGCTCTAAAAGCCGAATACCTCCATCTGTGCCCTGAATCCGTCCGTTCTTCATCAGGAGGTAGGCAGCATGCCTTGTATCATCTGAGTTTTCTGTGATCCTGGCAGAATACTGCATTCATTGGAATTCTTAAGACTTTAGCCTTGTTTTCATATACATTTTTCTCTAGGTTCTGCACACTTTACCCTGAATCAGTTAATATCATTCTTTTCTGTAGACCCTCCGGCACTTGTCTTTTTTTTTTTTTTGCCATATTTGCCAATTAGATGATGCCCATAACTTTTCCATGATATATTTCTTGCTTAAAGTGAAGTATCTATCCAATATACAAATCTCTTTATCTGTTTCAAAACTCAAGACACTCATCCAACTCTTTATTAGTTGCTGGGGTTGAAGACCAACCTGGTTGTGATGTTCTAGCTCATAAGCTAGTCTTCAGATAACAGAGAGGTGATCCCAGTAGGGTCATCATCCAAGCCTTTACAACCTCATGAGCAGGACTTGCCATATCTTGGCATAGCCTTTGAAAACCTGAGCCACCTGCAGTGAAGCTCCAGAGTAGATCGGGCAGATGAACATTGGATGTAATATGTAATCTAGTCCTTCTCAACTCCCTTCCTCTCTCCCTGATATGTATTCATTTCTCTTTTGGGACGTAGCAGGCAGTCAGCTAGCATTAACCAAGTACCTTCTATATGCTAGGCACTATGTTAAATTTTAATAAATTTAAAATAATTTTTAATAAGTTTAGAAGTTTCACAGGTGCAAGAAAAGGGGGAAAGCCCCTTTACTCAAGGAACTTGGTCTAATGGGGGAGACAACATGCAAACAACTATATACATTTTTTACCATTTGGGTAAACTGAGGCACTGAGGTTCCCAACTTGTGATGCAAACCTACCACAGAGAATATATTGCCTACCTCTTCCTTGTCTTGCTTGGTTCCTTGATATCAGCCTCCCTAATCATAGGAAGGGTACTGGGCCTGACCTAGTGATACTCCCAGTCCAAACTGTGCCCATTGGACACACCCGGTCTCCCTGCTGTACCACCCTTCTGCATTCTCATTTTATTTCACAAATTGACTGGCTCTGTGTTTCCTTGGGCTTAGGGTTGCACCCCATCCGCCAATTGTAGTGGCAGGAAGACCATGCCCCTTAACATAGTAAAAGAAGATCTATGAGAGTGATGCAGTGTTCAGAATGTTGAGAGTGGGGAAACTGGAATGGAGGGGGTAGTGCTGGATGGCACTTGGGGAACTGGATTCTGGGAGCTTGGATCACTGTTTGTGACCAAAATACAGGGATTTAAAGTGGGTTTGCTTTTTAGTAATTACTCTTAAAGTTTACAGAAGACTTTCCTTACAACAATTCTGTAGTTGGTAGGTCAAGTGTTAACATCCCCATTTTATAGATGAGGAAATTGAGACTCAGAAAAGTTTGATGAGTTTGTCAGAATTTGAACCCTGGTCTTAATAAGTCTAGCATTCTTTCTGTGTGATTCTGGACAAGTCATATAGTTCTGGGGCAAGGAGGAAGATTTAGGTTTGAGCCACTCAAAAGTGGAATGAGCTGCTTAGAGCAATAGAATGGTCAGCCTTAGTTGAAATTTTAAAGCAAAAGCTGGAGGTAACTACTTGTACTATGTGTGTCTCAGTGTATTGAGATACTCTCTCATCTATTCTGGTCTGTGAGACTAGATGGCAACTGAATTCTCTTCAAATTCTGTGAAACTCTGCCCTGTAGCCCTCCCGAGTAACTCACAAGGAAATTGGGAAACCCTGCTCAGATTCCTTAAGGAAAATCCCAGCCAAGCTTCCCCCAATTTCTGTGTGCTACAGAGTACCCTCAGGGAGAAGAGCCAGGGCAAAGGTAAGATAAGCTATTTTCTTTTGCCCTTGGTTAGCAGCCATTTCTCACAACATCTCAGTAATAGTAGGAGATGCTTCCTCCCAGGCTGCTCTCCCATCTCCATGAGGATCCTACTTTCTTAGTAGATAGCTTACAGATGTGCCTGAGCTGCCCCAAGCATTGTAGCAAAAATAGTATTAGGGTTGCAGGCAGTATTGTACTGATGCCCAGTGTTAACAACAGATTCAACCACAGCCAACTAACATTTATACTGGTAACATTCTACAGTCCAGAACACTGTGCATCACAAGTCTTTTGGAAAAGATTTTGTACAATAGGCTCCATATTATTTTTGATCCACAACTGACTGAGAGGCAAAGAAAAAAAATCATAGCTTCTCTTTTGAGTGAAAAGTTTTATAATGAAGTGTTTCTCATCCATGTGTTACAGTGATATAAGCTGCATGCATGCAAGGGACTGACCAGAAATAACTTTGTTCAGGAATTATCAAATATTCAGTTAAAACTTCAGTAAAATAGGGGTATGCACACAGACATTCTAGTGCTCTAGGAGATGTCCTTATTGATGGAGCAAGAGCCTTAGCTCTGGACACATTCTAGCTGAGTGACCATGGGTAGTATTGACTAGACAGCTGTCCAGGACTACAAATTAGAGATGGTTTCCCTCTCTGCATTAGTATGGTCTCTATTCTGATGAAAACACAGGTCTTGACCAAAAAACCCACCATAAAACTGATTGTGGGAGGTTTTCCCAAACGGTTTTGAGTTATAGATGGCATTGTACTAATTGGGTTGCTCCCCCAAATAGTGAAATATATAAGAATTCAAAATTTATGAGTAACCATCTGCTTTATAAAAACAAAATGATGAAATCATATATTGCCAGATGAGGACATGAAATTGGATGGGGTCAAGAGCTGATTGACAACAGAGAGAAGATCGACTTAGGGAAAAAAAAAGGTGCATTGCTTTCATTGGTCCCAAACTGCTTGCTGCTACCAAAGTCCATCTTTTTAATATCACAAGACCAAAGTTATATGTTGAATTTATTATATGCTTAAAAGAAAAAGCTTTACGTAATTTACAGTTTCATGTACAATCTCTGCTGTTTCATAATGTATATAGAAGCTAATTTTATTTTACCAAAACTTTTATTTTATTAGCTTCTTTTATTTAAGTTCAAAATAAAAAATGTAATCATAATATCAGCGATTTCAAACCGGTGAGGGTCTTTTCCCTTCACTTTATGGTTGAGGAAACAGTCCCCCCTAGGTTCAGTGACTTGCCCAGGCTTGTCCAGGTAGCATATGGTAAAGCCAGGTTGTGAGCCGAGGTTCTCTGGCTCCTAATGCAGCACTCTTCCCATTGCACCAAGCCACATTTTCCCAGTCAGGCTATGGATATGAATCATCAGGCGTCATTTTTAAGAAGGGAGAAGAATTCTAGCTAAGCCATAGAACAATAGAAGGGTGCATGATTGTGTCTAATAGACTGCTCCACATCTCCAATAAAAAATTGGCCATAGAGAAATGGCAAAAAAAAAAAAAAAACCCACAAAAACAAAACAAAACAAAAAAAAACAAAAACCAAAACCAAACAACATCACCAAGAATGCACAACCAGACAAAGGGATAGAGGGGTCATCCATCAAAAGAGAGAACAGCAGACTAAGAGCCAACGTGCTATATTGGTACCACTGAGATGGTAAAAGCACCAGAGGATTAGCCTATGGAGGGTGTAGAGAAAGAAATGGGACAGTAATTGCACAGGCATTTTGTGTACCTAATCAGTTTCATTGAGTCACCTCTATTTTTTTAACCAGCACTAAATGCTTTTGATGATTACAGCTTTTCAGTATCTCCCTTTCTATCCCACTTGTTTTTTTTTTTTTCATCATTTCCCTTGAGACTTTGACCTTTTGTTCATTTGGATGAATTTTTTTCTCCTACTCTGTAAAGTAATCCTTTGGTAGTTTGATGGAAATAGAATTTAGATAGTGTGCTCTGAAGGAATTTACATTCCAGTTTGGATTGTCAGCTCCTTGAGGGCAGAGACTGTCTTTTGTCTCCTCTGCACTGATCACAAGTGTCTGGGAGGTAGTAGGTGCTTAATTTATTGAATTTTTATTGAAAGAATGAATAAGAGACAATCTGTAAACAGTCATTTACATTACAAGTTGAGTGAGTTTTTTCTAGGCTTTTGTACGGGGAGGACACAAGATAAGGAACTTTTTTGTCCCAGTTTGGCTGGAATACAGAATTATTAAATAGGAAATAAAATTTAAAAGTATGAAAAAGGTCAGAAAAGATAGGTAATGCCATATTGTAGAGGGGTAGGAAACAGAATATTATCCTATGAGTACTAGGAAGCCCCTAATTTGTGAGTAGGAAAGTGACCTATTGGTCAGCTCTCCCGTGCAATTCACTTTTCAAGATGAACTGGCTCAATGTGGGGAACATCTTTCCTTGGGGTGGTGGTTGGGGCGGGGGTGTCTGCTCTTTTGTTTTCAAGCTCTCCCTTCATTCTGTCTTTCAAGGTGTTATGTTCTCTAGATTCTCTCCCTAGAGAAATACTGCTGCCTCTCACCTCCTGAGCTCATGAAACATTCCTAGGTCTCTTCTCACAACTCCAGTCCTGTCTGACATGACTTCGAACAATTTCTTTGGTGTCACCATCTCGGGCCCCAGCCCTTGTCCCCTGCTTCTTGTTGGTGTCATCACTATCTTGTCAGTCATGAAATTAGCATTTAAAAAATTTCTCTTTTACGTTATGCTGGGTAACTTTTGGTCTAAAGGTTGATGGCAACACCATTCAATATAAATTTCAGAGAGGGACTTTTTTTTTCCACTGGAGAAGTTGTAGAAGAGGCATTTGTGGATTTAGCAGAGATGAAACACTGTAGCATCTGGGGCAGGGTAGGCTTGCTACATTGCATGAGTCTAGTTGAGTAGGAGAAGCTTGGGACCTCAGTTTACTCATGGTAAAATGATGGCCATTCACTCTTTAGTTAGAGTTCTTTAAAGTAATCATGCTCGATTCACTTCATCATAAGAGGATTAAATAGAGGTGGGCTCTCCATACATACTATATCTTTCAAAATAAAGTTATTTATGTCCTGCACTGGAACCTCTTAGTCATGTTTTCTGTGATCTGTACATTTCCAGGACCCAAGAGAAATACTAAAGTTCAGAGAAATGTAGTAGGATTAGATGGGAAGTCCTTCCAAAAATGAGAAAGGTTAGAGGCATTTTTTGTTTTTTTTTGTAAAGCACACATCTTTATGGCCACATAACTGCCTTAGAGTTATAAAAATATAAGATCACACATATTATTTTTAATTAAGTTTTATTGATGCACATTAAAAAATTTAACTTCCCTCATTGACTTTTCAGTATTTTTCCCCACACAAAACCCTGCCTACTCTCCCAAAATGAAGTGAAATTAAGAAAAACACAGGCTGTCCATGTCTGGCAGTGTATCCTTGCTTTATACCTGTGGCCCACCTGTCCCTCTGCCAAAAGCAGGGAGGCATGCTTCAAGTCAAAACTGATCGCTGCATTCATTAGAATTCTGACATCTTTCAAAAGTGTTTTCCTTTACAGCTTCATGGCCATTATTAAAACTATGTTCCTTGTTCTGCTTGTTTTCCTCTTTATTATTTTACGTTTGTTTGTCCAACTTGACATGAACTCTTCATAATCATTATTTCTTTCTCTTTTTAAAAATATTCATTATTTCTTAAACCCCATTGATTGCATGTTTCCTTCATCAATCTCTTCAGCCACTTACTTCCCTGTTGATGGGCCCTCACTTCACATTCCCCTGAACACAACCACTCATTTCCCTGAAGCCCCTGCCCAGAACTCTGTCCATCTGAGTGAGGCACCCCCATGCTTTTACCGTAAGGCTGGCTGATTTTTCAGTGAACTGCCAGTACTTTATTGAAAGGGGTTTATAACAGGACAGTGCTGACCTTTCGTCCTTCTGCTCTGGTGGGCAGTGATTTCTAGTTTTGCTTCTTCCTTGTTTCCTGTCCTATTCCCTGTTGCTCTGAGATTCCAACTCTGCACCTCGGGGAAAGTCCCAGGCCTGGCATCAGAATCAAGTTTTTGTTTCTGTCGAGGCAGTGATGTCACAGTCTGACACCACAGACAAAGCAAAGCACAGAATGCCAGAGCAGGATAGAGGAAGAAAAAGAAATTCATCTTGCTATGCCAGAAGGTTTGCCAAGAACTTCTTTTCCCCCCACAACCACTCTGTGAAGTAGCTAGTACATGAATTTTTTTCATTTGCCCCATTGTAGAGAGGAGAAATAAAGGTTCAGAGAGAAAGCTGACAGCTACCTGAGACGCTGCATGGCTTCTCAGCCTCAGTCTGTGGGTTTGGATTGCTTTGGAGAAGGAAAGTCGGCTCTAGTGAATACTTGTTTGTTTTTTAAAATAAATTTGTTTTCTTATTTTTAACATTTAGAAAAAAATTTTGAGTTCCAAAATTCTCTCCTTCCCACCCCTCCCCCACTGATTGAGGCAAGAAACGTGATAGCAGTTATACATGTGAAATCATGCAAACCATTTCTGATTAGCCATATTGCAAAAAAGCCAGAAAAACAAAGTAGAAAAATATGCTTCAGGGACAGCTAGGTGGCACAGTGAATAGAGCGCCGGCCCTGGAGTCAGGAGGACCTGAATTCAAATTCAGCCTCAGACACTTAACACAAAAACTAGCCATATGACCTTGGGCAAGTGACTTAACCCCAACTGCCCTCCAAAAAGAAAAAAAAAAAGAAAAATATGCTTCAATCTTCACTCAGACTTCATCACTTCTTTCTCTGAAGGTGGAGATGACATTTTTTCATATGTCCTTTGAAATTGTTTTGGGTCATTGTATTGATCAGAATAGCTAAGTTATTCAGAGTTTATCATCATACAGTATTGCTGTTACTTTATACAGTGTTCTGGCTGATGAGTACTTTTAAAAAATCAGCCAAATTGTTCATTTTTAACAACTTTACAGTGGCCCTATCCAGACTTTGGGGGATTGCCTTGCCCTCACACCTTAAAAAGTTCTACGACCCAGTGAGAACAGAGAACATTATTTTCCTATTAGTCTCTTTTTACTCCATCCACAGTTTGCTTCTTGGTTGTTCTTGTCTTTGCTCAGTTGTGTCTGACTCCTTGTGACCCTATAAACCATAGCACCCCAGTGCTGTCATGGGGTTATTTTGGCAAAGATACTGGAACTGTGCCTTTTCCTTCTCCACTGGATTAAGGGGAACAGATTAAGTGACTTGTCCAGGGTCAGATACAGCTAGTAAGTGTCTGAGGCCAGATTTGAACTCGGTCTTCCTGACTCCAGGCCCAGTGCTAGCTACATAGCTGCCCTTTGCCTTTTGGATGTGGGTTCAGATTCTAGGTCTGTTCCTTAATTACCCCTGTTGCCTTGGGCAGATCAGTAGACCTCTCTGGGCCTCAGTTTCTTAATTTGTAAAGTAATTTACCACACATTCATTAAACATCTGTGCCTCAAGCACTGTGCTAGATACTGGAAAATGGGCTTTTAATCAGTGAAACAATTCCCTGCTAATAAGGAGTTTAAATAGTAATGGGAGGAGAAAAAAAAGAGATACCTAAGTATATACAGAATAAATGTAAATAGAATAAATACAAATAAATATAAAGTAATTAAAAGGTAGGTTAAATGAGAGGGCACAAGCAATTGAGACTGCCAGGAAAGGTCTCAAAGGCTTCTTAATCTGAGACAGAATTGAGCGGGGGAATGCTTTCCAGGGATGGGCGATGGCCAGGCCTCTATGGGGAACAAGGAATGGGCACTGGGGCTCTATCCTTTTTTTCAACAGGAAATAAAGTTCAGTGAGGCTGGAAAGTTAAATTGAAGTCAAGTTGCAAAAGGCAAAAAAGAAGAATGGAGAAGTTTAAATGTTATTCTAGAGCCAATAGGGATGCACTGGGATTTATGGTAGGGGATTATCCATGGTCAGATGTATGTAAGGAAAATGGCTTTATCAATATTGTGGGGGATTGACTGAAATGGTTAGACTTGAGTCAGGGAGGCCTATCCAGAGGGTCTTAAAATAATCTTGGAAAGAGATAATAAGGGCCTGAACAGCTGTGTGAGACAAGAGAAGAGGATTGGCTGTATAAGATGGTGGGGGTAGAAACACCAAGCTGTAGCATCTTCAGGTGGATATAGAAGGTGGGAGAGAATTAGGGAAGATAATGCTGGGGTCATGAACCTGGCATATGGGAAAAGAGCTTTGGTCTGGCTGACAGAACCTTTTCAGCTCTAAATATATGATCTGTGAATAACAGACTCAAATGACATTCCAAAAAAAAAAAATCTAATTATAGGCAGTTTTCCAAACCCATGGAGTTCTTGCCTCTGTGAAGTAGAGGTGGGGAGGTGATTTTTCATATCTCTTCTTTGGGACCACACTTATACTTTCTAACTATTCAGCCTTTACATTTTGTTGTTTTGAGTTTTTTCTTCTGATTGTCACATTCAGTGTATTATTGTGCATTGTGCATCAGTTAATATACATTTTCCCATTTTTCCTATTTCACTCATTCACCTTTTGTTAAAAGGCACAATAATAATTCACTGCATTCCTGGACTAAATTTATTTAACCATTCCCCAATCAGTGGGCATCTACTTTGTTTCCAGTTCTTTGATATCCCCCCCCCGCCCCGCCAAAAAGTGCTGCTATAAATATTTTGGTGTGTGGGGTCTTTCTTTCTTTCCTCAGTGATCTCCCTGAGGTAGAAGCCTATTAGAAGGATCTTCAGGTCAGTTTAAATTAGAAATGGCACTACCTCAGTTCATCTGTAAGCCTTTTGTTCTAGTCCACAGTTTCTTCTCTTTGGTCAGCTGTTCTTGTCATCTTTATTTTCCTTTTAGGTTCCCCTGCGAATCTTCTGGATCTTCTAGATAATTGTCTTAAGAGTGTGTCCTTCTTGGCAGCTTTTTGTGCTGTCATGGTCACTTCAAGGTAGTAAGGAATATGGAAAATGCCACTGACCTTGGAGTCAGTTGACCTACCTCAATTTCCACCTTCTTTAATTAATGACAGTTAAGTGATGATTACTTAGTCCAACCTCCCATCATTAAAAAAAAAAAAAAACTTTTATTATTTCTTTTAGCATTCTTTTAAAATTTTTAGTTCTAAATTCTCTCTTCCCACCCCTTCCTTTAGCTCCCTCATTTTACAGATGAGGAAACTGAGTCCCAAAGGGGTTAAGTGATTGGTCCAAGATCACTGGGATGCAACTGGAATTTGGCTCTGACCTATTATCTATACTCTACCAGTGTAGGGGTGGGAGAGGGAATGTAGGCTATTTCTTATCCCCCTCTTATCTATTAGGTATGTATTCTCAGGCAAATTACTTAATTTCCTTGGGCCTGGGCCTCATTTTTTCCATTTCTAAAATGTATGTGTTGTGGTGGGGAAGAGCACTTGTTTGAACATTCTGTGGTCTGCTTCCATTTTGCAGATGGGACAGTGACTTACTTATTTTCCTGCCACTTCAAATGTTTCCTCCACTTCAAAGAGCACTGATGCATTGGTCATTTCCTTCCCAGTGCCTTGAGTAGGGGAGTAGCCAGACAGAGTTGGTGTCTAGACATCACTGGAGATTCAGAACCTGCCAGGTGTAGGACAGCCAGGGCAATGAAAAAAGGAAGAAGGAAAGAGATAAGGAAGAAAAGAGAACGAAGAGAAAGGAAGGGCCAGAAAATGGGGGAGGGTGAAAAGAGGAGTGTGTCTTTCTTATGCCTTTAAGAGCCTGAATCTTTATTGCCTAAATTGTCCTCTTTTGGCTAGTTAGCAGTGGTGGGGTTATTAGCAGGCAGTAGACTGCCTGGCCCATCCTTTGTGACCTGCAGGGCTTCACAGAGAGGAGTATTTCCTTTTGAACCCCATTTCCTCTAAGCGGAAGGCTTATGTAAGAGCCATATCATTCTATATGTGGTGTTCATTCCTCTCACTCCTCCATGATGTCATAAGCAGCTGGCTTTGCCTTGGCAGTTTTTGGAGAATCTACTGCCTGCCTGCTCTCAGGACACCTGGCTCCAACACAGGATTCTTGCTGGGACCTAAGCCTCAACTCACTTCCCAGGGCGGCTCCCATAGGAAACTCTGGCTTCCTTAGTTAGCTCCAAAGTCTCACGAACAGCACTCGGCTTGGCTTTGTTTAAAAGGAGCCCTGCCTTTAACTCTCAGTGGAATTCTCCACCCCCTACCCCCCACAGGGGAGCGGGAAACATGGGAGCAGTTTTCAGTTGTTAAATATTTATTTACCTGTACGATTTCTTTACAGCTGCCTCAGTTGTCTTCAAAGGACCTCATGAACCCTTAATTTGCTGTCTGTATCAGGAGAAATTGTTAATCCAGGTCCCTTTGGGGCCAAAGGAGTGAGCCCCAGCTTCAGGGGTGAAGACTGCTGGCTCTCATTTCTGTTTCATCCAGGGCATGCTCTTGAAAATGGATTGAAGGAGTGGTGTGTTAATGGCCAAAAGCTAGAAACACAGCCCTCGCAAACCAACACTGACCATTTGTCAGGCAGTAGTCAGTAAGCATTAATTTAGTGCCTATTAAGTGCTGGACACTGTGCTAAGCACCAAGGCACTGTGGGCTAAGCAAAGCTCTTTTCCAAAACCAGTGAAGAGAAAGAAAGAAGAAGACAGAACAAGAGATCATAAAAGAAGATAAAGAGAGGAGGACCAGGAGTAAGGGAGAGAAAAGGAGGAAAGAAGTGAGCAGGAGAGGAGGGCCAAATTACAGTAAGGGAGAGAGAAGGTAGAAAGAAGGGAGCAGCAGGAGAGAAGAGGGGAGTGGAAAGAAGGATCAAGGTGGAAGATGGGACAGACATAGACCCCTGTGACATTCTGAAAACTATGAACCTCTTTTCAGAATGTTTTCAATGCATGAAATATATATGCTTACAAAGAAAACCAGTTAGCATAAAATACAATTATCAACATTTTTTAAAAAATGTCTAGACCCTAGGTTAGCGCCAAGGTTATAGAACTCCTAATCTAGGTCAACTCTTAGAGAAGAGATGGGACTTCTTCATTGTCACACAGAAGGTCAGTGGCCAAACCAGGCCATGGCTGCCTGTTTCTTCTTTGGTCAGCAGTCCTAGAGAACCAGGTATTTCTCAAGGCCTCCAGAAGAAGTAGCTTTAGGAGGGACTAGAAATCCTTTATTCAGAAGTCAAAGAAATCATTTTAGATGCTCCACTAGATCCTTTGGGAGGGCCCAGCAAAGGAACAGTGGGGTAGGGTCCCCAGCTACCTAGGAGTGGGACAAAGATGTTAAGGCACCCTGCAGAGATCATTCTGCAAAAGTAAAGGATTAGGCTTCAGGTCAGTGATTTATTGAAAAGCTATGTTATTAGGTGCATGATATCTGATGGACTGTTCTTGTGTTGATTTGAGGAGGTAGAGCCTTTTGCCCCTCCTCTCTATCAGATAGACTTCCTGGAGGGGAGATGATGCTGGAAGATTAAAGGACAGTAATTCATTGGAGAAAACCTTTCAGATGAGAGAATCATCATCATCATCATCATCAAAAGAATAATTGCTCAGAAGCTTCAATCTGAGCTTGATTGCGACACATATACTGGGCAGGTTCTGTAGGACAAGCTTCAGAGCTTGTTAAATGTGGGAGAATTCAAAGATTACCCTGAACAAAAGCCACTGGGCATGAGGTTCTGTAGCAGAATGATATGCTGGAAGGAGTCCCAGAAGTTAGACCCAGGACCTTTCTGGTTCCCCTCTGCTCCTTCACATTTTGCTGTGTGACCCCTCCCTCCAGGTCTTAATTTCCTCATTTATAGAATGAGAGGGGTCTAGATGGTTTCTGAGACTCCTTCCAACTCTAAATCTGATCCCATAATTAATTTTGGACCCTAACAACTCAGATTCTATAAAGGATTGTCCTTGAACCTGCAGGAAATTCCTGGATGGGGGAGAATTCCCTCCAAAACAAAGCAAAAAAAGATTGGAAACTTGGAAAGCTGTGCTTCACTGTTTTGGTCATTACTGTCCACAGAACGGAAGAAGGTCAGTCACTGGGGACCTCAGAGGCCAAAACTTTCTCGCCGTCCCACCAGTACTTTTCAGAAGTTATTATCCTTGGACTGGCAGCAGTCTATTGGGGACTTCCCTTTGGCCTTGGGCAGCTGTTTGAGTAAGGCAAGGAATGGAGCCTGGCCACTGAGGTCTTTAGCTCCAGCACCAGAGACACTGCCACAACTGGCAGGTTGTTGTTTACATAGTCTTGGGGTGTGTGTGTGGGTTGGGGTAGTTTGGGGATGAGGGATTGGTGAGTGGATGGAAACCTGACTCTTCAGATGAAACTTTGAACAAGGTTGTTTTCAAACTTGATTCCTTTGGGGGCTGTTTGTTGGATACCGAAAGTATGTGTACTTTAGGTATGGGAGGAGTGAATGTGCTTGGATACTTTCACACTGAGTAATCCATGATTTCATTGCCATGGGTGACTTCCTCCACCAGGGCTCATTCAGGCATCTTCCCTGCCCCCTCTTACTTTCTCAAACCCTATGACTCCTTGCTTGCCCGTAAATCCTCCAGAAAGGGTGTGTCCAATGTCCTTTCCCCTTCTACTGGTTGTGTACCCTTATTTTGAGTACCTGAATACCTGAATTCTGACTGCTTGGTCCGTTTTTTCTGATCACACATAGCCTCAATACATTTTCCCCTACAGCTGGGTAACAAGTCACCTGTGGTACCATGGCCACTGCCCAGCTAGCTCACAAAGTGCACACTGTCTTACTCTTGACCATCTATTTTACCCCTGGTGATGGTTGTCTATCACTGGGAATTAAGGAATACGGCACTCTCAAAATTCTTATTACATATACCAAAGGGAAAGAACTTTATATGCTTTGGGATCCATCAAGAAAGGAGTTATGATTCCACATGAATCCATCCCCTTGTGCACAGACTTAGGTCTCTCTCTACCTCAAGAAGAAATTCCTTGTACAAGTCTGTTTTTCACCACCTCTTCTCCCCTCCTTCTTCCCTCTCAGCTGTTTCATATCTCGTTTTATCCTTAGAATACATCTCCAAGTCTGTCTCCAAGCATCTCTAAGGACATCTCTTAATGCCTTAAGAAAGGTAATAGTGTAGATCATGAACAGATTAAGATTAGGAAACTGAGGCACAGAGAGGTCAGTTCACACAGATAGTTATTGAGAAGAGTTGATAGCAGAAATCCATTTTATGGTCTTTTCTGATATCCTGAGCCCCTAAGTCCCCCAGCTAGTTGTGGCTGTTTATGCAAGTGAGATTATAAAATGTAAAGTATATTTTAAATGTTTAGCTATTATTAAAAACCTATGTGGGGTTGGGGCAGGGGTTAGGGTACTGGACAGTTCTGCCTGTTTTTTGAGTATTCTGGCTCACTGTTCTAAAATTGCATAGGAACATTCTTCAGAGATCTGCATGAAAGAGTTGGCAAGAGAAGAGACTCCTTGCCTTCTCACCCCCACCCCCTACCCACTCACACTCCCATCACATCACATCCCCATAGCCCTTTACTGCATGCTGGCCGGGCTGGCTGCTCTTCGGCATGCTGCCCAGAAAGACAGATCAGTTGCATATCTGGATTCACATGGTCTGGAGCAAGGAAGGGGATTAGGAGGCACCAGGAGGGGTATTGCTTTAAGGAGGTTAATATGCTCTTTCCAGCTAAAGACAAGACCCAGCAGGCAGAGTGTCAGAGTTTGACTGACCCTTAAGAAATTAGAATTGACACCTCCCCTAGCAGGAGAGGAATCACTCGGCAGGTGCACTGAGCCCCTTGGGAGGGGTGGCCCTTGGAACTGGCCCCTCTTCTCTCCCCTCCTCCCCAGCCTGGGCCAAGAAGGAGACAGACTGGAAGAAACCTGGCTCATTCTGAGTCATGGGCTCATGGTTCGAGGTTTGGTACCTGACCTTGCCCCCCCTTGCCCTTCACTCACCAAATCACAATAATGAATAATCCAAGGTATTTATCTTGTGGCTTCAACTGAGAAGCTCCGGGTGTTTTCCACTTATCTTCCTGCCAACACCCTCTGAGGGTGTTCTGATTTGGGGATTGGTCTGAACGGTTCGAGCCAATAGGGCACGTAGATATGCACTGCATTAAAAAAGAAAAGTAGGGATAGTTTTGCATGGAATCGCACAGGAAGGACCCTGTTCCAGTCCCCTCTTTTTACATATGAGAACACTGAGGTTCCAGAGCATTGAATTGTTGGTGTCTAAATTGAGACCAGGGCTCTTGAGACCCCTGTACCATTGCACGTGGATTTATGTGCTTATTCCCAGACCCTAATTGGGGCTTAAAAAAAAAGATTTCTATCTGCCTGTCCTGTTTGAAAACTGTCCTGCTTCTCTGCTCCATTCTGTTCCCTTCTGTGCATTTTAAAGTGTTTAGATGGTCCTCTTTTTGGTGGCATCTGTATTGCTAATCTTCCCTTTACCTGCTACTCTTTCTTAATGAAAAGCCACCAAAGCAAAACAAATTCACATCTGAAAATATTTCTCTGCACCTTGTGTCCATCACCACTGTTAGGAGTCAGATAAATAGGCTTCATCATTCGGCCTCTGTTGACATGTTTGGTTACTACATTCAGGAGAACTTTTAAGCCTTTCAGAGTTGTTTTTCTTTATAATACTGCTGCCCTAGTATCAATTCTCCTGGTTTTACTCACTTTATGTTTGCTGCAGACTAACTACCCATGATTTCTCCAGTCTTTCAGTTTTGTTTTTAGGGGGTTTTTTTTTAGGCACAATAATTTTCCATTACGTTCATGTGTGACAATTTCTTTGTTCAGCCATTTCCCAGATTCTAGTTCTTTGCTTTCCATATTTTAATCCTTTCATTTATTTTTCCTCCTTTAATTTTAAATGAAATAACATGTACAATGCTTTGGAAAACTTATATGGCTATCTGTGTAAGTGGTGGCTATAAATCTGGAATGGAACCACTTGTGCAAAAAAGATGGAGAAGCTAGAAGATGAAATGTCCTGTGTAGGGAACTAGCAGGCCACTTTGATGGGAACGGAAAGTACAAGAAGGGGAATAAAATGAAATAATACAGGAAAGGTCATGAATCATTGTGGAGGGCTTTTCTTTCCTATTTGAGAGGTACTTCTAGAAGCCTTACGGAGCCACTGAAGAATTAAGTGATGGGTGTGGAATATCAGTTTGGTCACTGGATTGGAGGCAAGGAAGGTGGTACAATAATCCAGGGGAGAACCTGCTAAAGGCCTGATTGTTTTATCCTTCTAGTAAAATAGAAGCTTGAGGGCAGGTTTTGTGTTTATATTCCCAGGACCATGGAAAGTGTCTTACACATAGCAGGCACTTAACTAAACACTGATTGAATTGGTAATGTTGTTGGAACCCATTAGCTCCTCTCTCCTAGACTCCAGTTGATAAAGGACCTATGAGAGGAATTGATGAATTATGAGTTAGAATTGATAGTTTCCTTGCCAACAAGTTGACCATATGGGATGAGAGGAAGGAGAAAATCAGAAGATGATTGCAGGGTTGTGAATCTAGAAGGATGGATACTCACAACAGCAATATGGAACTTGAGTTTGATTAGGCACATGTTAAATTACTAGTTGTTTCTTGATACTCTCCTATATAAAGCATCTCATGTTGGACATGGAATTATGAAAGATCCTACTCATGAGATATTATAGTTGAAAGAAACAGGGTATACATAAAAAGATAAGTCAAATGAACAGCACAGGGAAACTTGTAGATGAATTTTGACATTTAAGTGCTATAGGGTCCAGAGGAACAAGCAAATGTTCCCGTTATCAGTGGTCAGATTCAGCTTTGCTTTGAAGGCCTCGACACTTGAAGATTGAAAGGAGAGAGACTTGAGGCTAAGTGGAGGATAATTTACATCGATCTTTCTCATCTAGCTCTGGCTTTTAATCCTTTTTGCCCATCATACTCCCCAGGCAGTCTCCTGTCTGTCTTGTCAGAATGCACTCAAGGAAATCATAAAGCATATTCCAAAACCAAATATAAAATGGATCACCTGCTCTTAGACCGTCTGCCTAGTCTCTAAATTTGCTGATAGTCTTAAATTGAGTGTAATGCTAGAGAAAGAGTTGAATTCTAGCTAGCTGCTGATTAGCCTGTATGACCTTGGGCAAGTCATTTAACTGTATTTCCTTATTTATAAAATGAGAATATTGGACTAGAGAATCTTTGGCCCCTTTCAGCTCTAAATCTAGCATATAGTAAATTTTCTCCAGTTCCACACTAAGTTGGTGGGGAGTAGAGGGTGAGGGCTGTTGAAATGGTGGGGTAGAGAAAGACTAATTAAATGCAATAATTTCCTTTGGAAAACTCCAAGAGTATTTTATTCTTTATCCAGTGGGGAGAGGCTTTTGATGTTCCCCAGGAATCAGGTTGGTCAGGAGAGTATAAAATCTGACCTTTTTCTAGCCAATCCTACTTCAATAACTGTTGCTATGAGTTTAGAACACTCAGAAAGAAACAGCATTCTAGTAGAAAGAGTGATAGATGTATAGAGAGTAAGGGGCATTTCATTCTGTACTTGGCTTTGCAGAACAAGTTGCTGCAGGCCTTGGATTAGATGAATATTAACCTCCAGAGTCCCCAGGGATCCAATGTTTTCACAGACTTGAAGTCACCAAACCTCTCTCTTCCCTTTTCCCTTCCCTGTACTCCCCTTTTAGACATCTCCTACTCCAAGCTTAGCAGTGACAGTGGTTCAGTTGCCATGTTGGTATTATGGTGGGGATTTTATGTGTTTTACATGCATGTATGTATAGGTGTGTATATACATATGTAAATAAATATAACACAAGAAAAATTAAGGAAGAAGTGAACATAGTTTGTGATTTGGGAAGAAAGCTTTTACATGGGGAAATGTCACCTGTGAGGGAGAGCTGCATTTCAAGCATGTGCTCAGTCAGGAGGTGAAGTGTTGAGTGAGAGGTGAGACCTTTCTTGATTTCTAGAGCCAATTTTAGTCTAACTAAAGTCAGAGCTAGATTGAGGGAGGTTCCAAGGCTGACAGATTTGTACTTGATTAAGACAAGGGGAGACACAGCACATTTTTGAACAGGAGAATGACATGGTTACACATGTGGCTCTCTGAATGACTATTACAATGCCATGTGCATAATAGATACTCAAGAAATATTCCTCAAATTCACTGGAAAACAAGGAAGTTTAATATGGGAGGCTATTATAGTAGTCCAGGTCAAAAATGATGAGGGTTTGAACTAGGGTGGAGACGACAAGGACAAGGGGAAGCTGAGGATAAGCCAAGAGAGGTTGTAGGAATACCTTGGCTCCACTGAATTTCTGGAATGAGAGAAGGAAAGGTCAAAGGACCTGGGTTGACTGGAAGGATGTTGGCTTGCTCAACAAAGGGTTAAGAGGGAGAGGGGTTAAGTGGTGTGAAAGCGTCAGAGCAATTTTATTTTGAATATAATTTGGAATGCCAACCCCTCCTCCCCCCCCAAAATTAAGGAGTGGTATATTGATGAGGTTATTTTTTGTTTCGGTTTGAATCCTAGATTATAAACTTAAAATTTTTTGTTTTTGTTTTTTTGGAGGGCAATTGGGGTTAAGTAACTTGCCCATGGTCACATGGCTAGGTTTTTGTCTGTGTGTGCATTAAATGTCTGAGGTCGGATCCGAACTCAGGTCCTTCTGAATCCAGGGCCAACGCTCTACTCACTGTGCCACCTAGCTGCCCCTAAACTTAAAATTTTTATAAAGTTGTCTGGGGCATTGAGCTTTTAGTGACAAAAAGTCTGTGTCAGAGCAGAATACTGAACTTTTTTGGTATTGTGTTCCCTTTGACAGCACCAAATTTAGGGACCCCAGGTTAAGAAACAACTATGTTAGAGAGAAGACTTGAACCCTGGTATAACTGATGACAAAGCTGGTCCTTGGTCCTCTGTACAGTGTTATCTTTCAGGAGCTTTTAGAGTTGGATATATGCATTTGGAACTCATCAAAATAAAGATAACATTTTAACCTAGAGTGGGGAGCTAAAAATCATCAAAGGAAAATATATATAGAAAAGAGGGCTTTCATTTTTCATTGATTGCTGTGGTTATATTGTCTTTTTGGATCTGCTTATTTTTTATTTTTTTAAAGCAATTTAAAAGTAATTTTAAATTTTAAAGTAACTTGCTCAAGGTTACGTAGCCAGTCATTATTTATGTGTGGGTGCTCATTTTCTGATGCTGGAACCGATCCTGGGTCCTACCAACTCCAGGGCTGGTGCTCTTACTCACTACACCCCCTAGGCACCCCAGATCTGCTTATTTTCATTTTGCATTAGTTCATGTAAGTCAGGTTTCTCTATATTCATAACATTTGTCAATGATGGTCTGTGTCTTATATCTTGTTAGATTGAGCTAGAGAAGTCATGTTTAGATGTTCCTGGGAAGACTTTTGATGAGTCAGAGTTAATTAAGAAGCCTTAAGACAGAAGCAGCTCTGAAAGGGGATAGAAAAATCAGATAGTGAATAGAGAAATAGGCATAGGTCTTTTTGCTCAGTGCCCCCATGGAATCTTGGGTAGCATGGTTAAATGATATTTTGGGGACAGTTCCAAGTTGCTTTCAAGAATTTTTTTTTTTTTTGGAGGGCAATTGGGATTAAGTAACTTGCCCAAGGTCACACGGCTAGGTTTTTGTTTGTTTGGGTGTGTTAAGTGTCTGAGGCCGGATCCAAACTCAGGTCCTTCTGACTCCAGGACCAGCGCTCTACTCACTGCACCACCTAGCCGCCCCTGCTTTCAAGAATTTCTGGCCCAGGGCGGCTAGGTAGCACAGTGAATATGGCACCGGCCCTGGAGTCAGGAGGACCTGACTTCAAATCTGGCCTCAGACACTTAACAGTTACTAGCCATGTGACCTTGGGCAAGTCACTTAACCCCAATTGCCCTGCCCTTCCCATCCAGAAAAAAATTTCTGGCCAGACACACAGCTCTAACAGCCTATTTCCCTCTAGACCATTCAACAATTACTATTTTCCTTTTTTTGTCATCTTTGCCAGTCTGATAGATATGATGTGAGTTGGAACCTTAGAATTACTTTAATTTGCAATTCTTTAATTATTAGTGACTTATGGGTTTTCCTTCAGTACCTTTGCAAATGTCAAAGCTCAGAAGGCATTGAACAGAACAGGTTTATTTCACACAACAAGGAATACAGGGATTTAAAAAGAAACAACTTAAAAGTGAATCAAGAAAATTTTCTTAGAACCCTATACAATTACTCCAATTGGGATTTGAATTGCTTTGTCATTGTGGGAAAAGAAAATTGGTTTGTCAGGAAATCAAGTAACGTGTATTGGGTGAGCAATACTGTTGTTACAGTGCCATCTTGGCATTGAGTCTTCCCAAAAGTATCCTCGCCCAACCTGCACAGTGCTCATGACTCACAGTACTAGTGAACTTTGGTACAGGTATGTTCCTCCACATCATTCTGTGCCTTATTAGTTCAAGCCCTTCTCATTCTTGTGTCCAAGAGTTGTACTTGGATGAGCCTCTTCTCCCCCACACATCCCCCCCCCCCCCCAATGTGGTTCATTACCAATGTTCATATTGGGTTCAGCCTTGAAGGCCTGGACCGTCACAATTTAAATATTTTGCTGATGAGTCACAGTGTTACATTTTGGAACCTTATCCCCTGCTGTTCTATAATATTCTAGTCATTCTCAAGCCCCTAGACCTTCCTTACTGCTTTCTAGTATGACTCAGGCCTTATTAGTTCAGTGCCCTTTTTCTGCACCCCCCCTACTCCCCAAATCCCTTGGCCTTTAGATGGTACTGAAATGAGTCAGAGCAAGTTTTCCAGCTTGAAAGTCAGTAGGGTCCAGACTAGGTTGCATTTCATTAATCAGTCATTAACTTTACCTTTACAGGCAGCTAGATGGCACAGATGTTAGGCGTGAGTTCATATCCACCCTTAAGATTCTTAATAGCTGTGTGACCCTGGGCAAGTCACTTAACCCTGTTTGCCTTGGTTTCCTCATCTGTAAAATGAGCTAGAGAAGGAAATGGGAGAAACTACTCCAGTATCTTTGCCAAGAAAACCCCCAAATGGGGTCATTTTAAACAACAGCCCCATCTCCAATACTCCTCTACTAAACCCTCCTTGTAAGAAAGAAAACCAGTGAAGAACAAATGGGCATAGGGACCACTTCTGACAGGGCCTTCTACATCACAGTTTGCTTCTCCAGATGAGAGAAAGGATCCCATATGGTTTATTACATTTCATCTGAGCCAGCTGCCTTTTAGTATTTGCGTTTACATTACTGCATCATTGTAGGATTTGTCTATTTTGTGATGTACCATTTCTTGCTCATTTTCTCTGAATTTCCTATTCGTTGTTTCTCTTGGTGCAATAATAGTTGTCAAGCACAGTGACTGGCATATAGGTGCTTAATAAATGCTCACTATCTCCCCTGCCACCTTTACATAATCATCTACCTAAATGTATTCATTCTCTCTCAAAGATTTGTTTCTGGGGTTTTTTTCACTCCTCTCTATTTCCAGTAGGACTAGAAAGATTATTTTTATAATGAGACTTTTCTATCACTGAATTCCTGCAGGTATAAACCTAGTAAAGGGTATGAATAGTTATTGATTTTCCTATCTTCTAATAGCCTCTCGGACTTGGACTACTCTCAGTCAACTTGATGGTTTTGAGGAGAAAATTCATGGTGTATTTCTCGTAATTTTGATCTGGAGCATTTTTTGTTTATTTCTTGATCATTTGCATTTCTGTTGATTACTGTCCATATCCTTACCACTTGCCTGTCAGGGAATGGCTTTTGTCTTGTAAATATCAGATTTTTGGTGCAAAATTTTCTGCTTAGGATCCATCTCTTTTATCCTGTATTCTCTAATTTTGCTTGTGCAGAAGTTTTTTTTTTTTAATTTTAAATAATTGAAATAGACATTTTATCCTATTCCTTGCTTAGTCAAGAATTCACTCCTTTACCACAGATCAAAAAAGCACCTCCTTTTTCAGCATTTATTCTCCTCCTAAGTAAGAGAAAGAAAACCCTTCAAATTTTTTAAATCAAGTGAGCTCCTATATCCAGAAGCAGCAGTGAACAGAGAGTAGAAGATGTAAAGATAGGGATTCCAGTCCCTTCTCTGATACATATACATATTAGCTATGGGTGCTGTCAAACTTAAAAGAAACAGATCACTGCGGCTCCCTACTGATTTGGAAAAATCTATGCTTTTATCTATCCATACATATACACATACATACATATACATACACACATACTTTTCCTATTTGTATTTTAGCCTGGTTCTGAGGCATCAAGATTAGGCCATAGACTTCAAACACATCCAAAAGAGATTAAGACCTAATTGGGAAATATTTAACAAAATAAACAAATACAAAAATCAGATGTTTTCTAAGTCAATAGGCTATAGGCAGGGATCCTTATTTATAATTTAGTGTAAATTTCAGTTTGAATTGGCCACCCCTGCTCTAGGCAGTCCAATATTGATAGCAATTTCCTTACCTGGAAGGTGAGGAAATACAGCAATAAAACACAGGAACCATCCTTATCTTTGCTATAAAATGCTGATTTAAAACTAATTTGCTAAACTTCCTGACCATGGCAGATATTTTCTATCTTTTTTTTTGTAAATAGTATTTTATTTTTTCCAATTATATGTAAATATAGTTTTCAAAATTCATTTTTAATAAGATTGTGAATTCAAAATTTTTATCCCTTCCCCAAGACAGCAAGCAATCTGATATCGGTTTTACATGTGTAATCATGTTAAATATATTTCCACTTTAGTCAAGTTGTATTAAAATAAGAAGCAGAACAAAAGGGAAAAACACACACACACACAAGTTGATCATCACACAATGTTGCTGTTACTGTGTACAATGTTCTTCAGGTTCTGCTCACTTTACTTAGCATCAATTTATGTAACTCTTTCCAGGATTTCCAGGTTTTTCTGAAATCCTGTTGAAGTAAAGAATAGATGAGTTGAACTTCCCTTCTACTGGGTTTTGATGCCTTCTCCAGGGATTTGCATTGGCAGATGCCATCCTTCCTAGAGGCATTGAAGGGCAGGGGAAGGCCACTGTCTCCCTTTCCTCCCAATATTTCCTTGAATAAGGTCTAAAAAGTACTACCTTTCTCTAGTCATTTCTTTTAAGACTTTGTTCCTTGTTAAACTGCAATTGCTTTTTAGAAGTAGAGTAGATTGGGGCAGCTAGGTGGCGCAGTGAGTAAGAGCGCCGGCCTCGGAGTTGGGATGACCCGAGATCGAATCCGGCCTCAGAAAATGAGCACCCACACACAAATAATGACTAGCCGTGTAACCTTGAGCAAGTTACTTAACCCCAATTGCTTTAAAAAAAAAAAGTAGAGTGGATTGAATGAATGTAAGCCATTAATCAGCACCTTCCTGTGAATTACTGGATTTGAGCCTCTTTCCTAAGACAACTTGATGAAAAGACATTTGCTAGGAAGGGTAGGAAACCTCTGTTGCTTATAATGTGTGACCTTGGGAAAATCATCTGTAAGGTGATGGATGATTGGACATTATTTCGATGGCCTCTGAGGGCCCTTCCATTCCAGCTCTTTTACTTGCAGTCAAGTGTGACCTTGGTCAAGAGACATGAGCTCTCTGGGCCTTAGTTGCTTCCAATGTAAAGTACAGGGCTTGGATTATATTTTATTTCTAAGACTTCTTTAGACCCTAAATCCTGTGATATTAGCCCATGTTCAGGAAAGAGGGAGCCTAGTGAAGTAGCATGTCTGCTTGAGAGAAACATTTGGAATATATACTTATTTCATCCAAACATCATAGCGGAATATGAAGGGGGAGGCCAAGAGGATTTCAACCCCTATCACCAAATGAGGTACAGAGGCCCCCCAAAATGAAGCAGCAACTTGCACCTGCCTTAGGCTAGTACCCCAAGACCATTTGGAAGCTAATTAAGAGGTTGGGTGCTAGTGGTACACTCAAAACAGACCCAAACACTGGGATCCCAACCCTGTCCAAGCTTGTCCCAGGGGAGCCATAAGGCGCCTGAGCCCTCCTCCACCCAGCTTTAAATAGCTTTCAATAGAAAAGAGATTCAGGCGGAACCCCCTTCCCCCTACTCAAAGAATGGGCCCTAGGGTTGCTGCCAGGGCAAGACTTCAGGAAGGCCCTCTCTAGAGAGGGAGGACAGAGTAGGGAGGTCCAGGAAGTTTGTCCTCTTCGTGTCCTTTCCTTTCCTGACTTCTCTTAAGGTGTCCCTTTTTGGCAGACCTTGAGCTCCCCAGACCAGGGTTGTCGTGGGGTCTTTTTAGTCAGAACAATCTCCCATCTACCCTATGACTCTGACCCTCCCTTCACTAAGCCACCCAGTGACATTGTGTTCTACTGTGTCCTGCTCCCAACACACGTCTTTTCCAGGATATTTGTGTCTGATAGGACTTGTTTCAGGTATAAGAGAGAAATGCTTGAGGGTAGACTAACTGTGGAGTTAGGGTGGGGAAAGAAGATGTTAAAGAGATAAGAGGAATGGAAAAAATTCCAGCAGGAAGTGAAAGGAAGTATGGTGGCAGGGAGCAGATGAGGACAAGGCACTTGGAGTACCCCGGAGAAAAGGAGGGCCACTCCCATGAAATCTGGACGTCCCCACCTGATGCTCTGAGATAGCACAGGTGAAGGTTTGTATTCCACCCCAGTCCTGGGCTGTGTACTTTCTCATGGTCTGGATGAGCTTTCCAGACCAGCTGTATCCATCACCCTGATGCAGGGACACAATTCGATGAAGTCCCTGCCTCCTTGGGGGTGCATGGTCTGCCAGCTGAGCCAAGAGATAAGTGAGAACAATTCTCTATTTGAAGAATGCCAGGAATTAATCTCCCCTGAGGGGAAAAGCCCAGGACTCCCCTGGGAATAGGGGAAATTTGGGCTGCAATGCTGAGGGCAGTATATTGAAAGGCTGCCTCCAATTCTACTGGTGACAGGCATGGGGCCAGGGCATGACATGGAGCTAGCTTTTCATTGATGAGCAGTCACAGACAACACTTTATACAGAGAAACTAGCAGGGGAGACAGAGATCCTAGACAGCTGGGCAGAATATTATTATTTCATACTGCTTTGTTCTGATCTTGATAATGCTCCAACCAAACTGGGCTGGCTAATCACTCTCCCCCCAAACACCCCATACTTTAATGCAAATTCCTAGGAGATTCTTAATTGAAATCCTTGCCCTTCCAACAATGTATGTAATTCCCTAGAAGTAAAAATCCAAATGCAAACCCGGTCTCATTTAAAGCATGACTCAATGCCACCTTTTTTCAGGAAGACTTCCCCGACTGACTTTCTACTTTGATTTTTGGGACCTATCAAAATAAAAAAAGAAGAAAATATATTCTTGGAGCCTCAATAACTTGGCAGAAATTAGATAATATCACTAAAGTGAATCCCTGGAAAAGAAAGTAATGATTGCCCAAGGTAGTAAGCAGGACTTCATCAAGAATCAGGCCTGACTAAAGTAATTTCCAGGTGGACTAGATTGTTTTCTCAGGGAACTGCTACACTTCTTAAATGTAGTTTTTAAAATTATGTAATTTTTTTTTTAAAGCAATTGGGGTTAAGTAACTTGCTCAAGGTTACACGGCTAGTCATTATTTATGCGTGGGTGCTCATTTTCTGAGGCTGGATCTGATCTCGGGTCATCCCAACTCCGAGGCCGGCGCTCTTACTCACTGCGCCACCTAGCCACCCCTTTAGGGCAATTGGGGTTAAGTAACTTGCCCAAGGTTACACGGCTAGGTTTTTTTTTGTTTGTGTGGGTTAAGTGTCAGAGGCCGGCTCGGGTCCTTCTGACTCCAGGGCCAGCGCTCTATTCACTGCGCCACCTAGCCGCCCTATGTAATTTTTTTATAGAAGTGAATGTCAAAAATGAAAGAAATTAAAATTACATAATTACTATATGGTTTAAGAATAATAGTCTAAAATTTTAATGATTGCCCTTTTTAAACCATAGTAATTTCTAAACATTAACGTTTTCCCACAAAGCCCCATGAGCCCACTTGTGTTAACTAGATTTGTAATTGACAAGTCTTGCTATTCTTACAGACAACATGGAAAGATGTAGGCTAGACAATACAATTAGAGGGAGATGGCCTTGGACCCAAAGAGTAGTTCATAGGAGACATGACTCCTTTCTCTAAACTCTTTATTTTGTGTGGCAAGGTGGGATTGTGGCTTCTTCTAAATTTTGTTATCTCATAGTAAAATGATCAGCTTAATAAATACTTGTTGAGTTGAAGGGGTTTTCAGGAAGAGGAGGTTGTCAGTACTATTTAAACGGGTCCTAGACTTGGGTATTGGTCCAAACCCTTGTTATTGTGGGTCCGTTTAGGCCCAGTGGTTGGGTTCTCAGACTCACATTTCCCCGTGCCCTCCTCCCTTAATCAAACAGCAAGTCTCACTTTCTTTTGGACCAACCAATAACCAGCAACAGCAAAATCACTGGTGGAAGATTCTTGGTGTCCACTACGCTCAAGGAAGAGTCAGGATTTTTAATGATTTGGAGAAATGACTTCTTGGGTTCTAATTCTAACTCAGGCTGAAGTCATTGTGCAATTTCAGATAAGTTACTTCATCCTGCCCCACCCCCTACCTCCCACCCCCCATCTTCAGTTTTCTGATCTGTAAAAGTAGATCTCTAGCTTCTCTCCATTTCTCATATCTAGCTCCCAATTAATGTGAATAAGGAATCCTGTGAAGAGAATTCTCACATCATTTCCATTGGGATGGAACTAGTTACCATTTTTACATAAATTTTACATACTTCAAATAGTATGAATTGGATTACAGTGTCCCCTTTTCTCAGGGATTCACTATTCTGTACCAGTAGGGATTTAGCTGTATTGTGTACATGTGTACCATGCCAAGAAAGCGATACAAATATGTAGTTTGTGATTGTACAAGACAAAGATTTATAGAGTATCATACAAATACTGTTCCATTCTTCTTAACCCTGGAAATAGGTGTTTTTGCCTCCATTTAACAGGTAAGGAAACTGATGGAGACCAGAGATTAAGTGACTTGCCTATACGTCACACAGTTGAGTTGTCTTGTGGTGGCATTTTTATAAGCATTTATTAAGGAGCCAGTATGTGCATTGCTATATCTTTGTTCTAGAATCTAGGAGATGAATTTCCCTGCCCCTGCAGGACTTAGTGGTCTGGCTAGGGAAATTCTGCACATACTTTTGCAGAAGAGTATCAGGCAAGATAAGATACAGCTCTAACTGCTGCTAAAAGTATGTTTAGCAGATTTTGAAATCAAAGAGAAAAATAGAAAAAAAAATCACTATCACAGACCAAGGTGATAGTGATTAGGTAAGTCATCTAGAATCAAACAAATTGCCTTCATAGAAAAAAAAGGAAATGGGTGATGCTAACAGGAATGCTAGGCATAATTTGGGGTTTATGTATGACAGCCTAGGGAACCCTGTCATAGGGAAGACTCAAGTTATAAAAGTTTAACTCTTATCTCCCTCTGCTGGAAAGTTAATGCAACACAGTGGAAAGAACATTTATTTTTCAAAAAAGAGATCTGGGTGTGAAACTTTACTCAACTAATCACTTACCCAGTGTCCTTGGGCATTGGGAAAGATTTACTTTATTATGAAATGGGGTTAGACAAGATCCGCTTGCCGCTTCCAGCTCTAAAGCCCAGGATCTTTTTTTATTTCCCCAGCAGAAAACAATCAGCTTTCTGAAGTGGTGCCTTTAGTGGTAAACATAGGGCTATGGATACTTGCTCCTTCCACAAAACCCCTCTAGCTTCTGCCTTAGGCATATGGCAATAAATGGTAACTCCCAGAAAGGGAAATGGAAGTTTGGGATCTGCGGAGGTGCTAAGGGGCCAGGAGTCCCCACCACCCCTTCTAGTCTGCCCTCAAAGCCCCAGTCTTGTGCTGCTATTCCCCAAAGGAAATGACAGAACATTAGAGGTCAATTCTCACTGTTAGCTTGGTTTGAGTTTGCTCCTAGAAACTGCTGATAATGACAAGAATATTAGCTTGCATAAATTTATGTAATGCTAATAATGGCTGGCATATATATATGTATATATAGATATATGTTGTTTTATTATGCCAATACAGTTTACCATTTGATCCTAGCAATGACCCTGTAGATGAGCTATTATCATTCCCACTTTAGACATAAGGAAATTGACACACATAAAAAATCAAGTGACCTGTGCCAAGGATCACACATCTGGTGTCTGAAATGGGCCCCAAACTCTTCTGATCTTCTGGATTCCTGTGTCTTGCATTGTATTCACTGTGCAACCTATTGCCTCTAAGTGTGTTCTCATTTGGTCCTTCTAGCAGCTTTGTGAGATTATCCTCATCCTACAGATTGGGAAACTGAGGTTCAAATGGCTTTGTTAAGGGTCAACACAACTAGTGTTTGCATGACAGTTCATGACTCTTAAGTCAAGTACCCAAACTGTTCCAGGATCAAAGGATTGTCCAAGAGTAGAGCTGAAAAAGACTGAGCACGGAGTGGGGAATTTGTGGCCTTTAGTAAAAGGATTTGTTCTGTAAAACTTGGACTCAGTCAAAAGGCCACACCCAAGGACCTAGAAGGCCACATGTGGCCTTGAGGCCTCAGGTTTCCCACTCCTGTCAGGTAATCTAGTCTCATTCCCTCTTTTCATGGAAGGATGAAGGGACCTGTTTGAAATCAGCCAGCTAGTGGCAGAACCAGAATTAGAACCCAGGGAGTCTGCCTTCTGGTCAGTGTGGAGGTGAGGAGTGGGTGTCTTCCTATTTTACCAAACTTCATAATTTCTTCAGGTTTATCCTTGGATCAGAGGGGAAAGAGGTGGAGATACTGGCTCAGAACCAGCTACAACCTCACCACTACCCCCAAACAGCCACTCCCACCAGCAGGCCCCCACTTCCTGGGGCATTCTTATAGATTTCCTTTTCCATCTATTAATAGCCCCAGAGTCACTCTTCAAATAGGAAGAAAGCATCCAGACCTGAAGTGGGAGGAAGTCAGTGCTCCCCTAGGGGTGGAGAGCTGGGTAGGACCCAAGGATAAAGAGCTGACTGGGCTGTGTTTCTCTCCCCAAATCTATCCTTGCCTCCTTGACAGGTGGAGCTCCCAGAGGAGATAGGAGGGTTTTCTCTGGAAGGGAACAAACATGCAAAACAAAAAAGCAAAACATTTCTACTTTGGCCATATCCAAGAATGATTTACTAATCTTGTTAAGACAAATGAGTGAAAAAAAATTTTATTAAGCACTTACTATGGGCCAAACCCTGTGCTAGGGTTTGTGCTTTGATCTCTGTTCCAAAGATCACATTCCAATTGATTGTAATGGGGGCACATAGTTGGCCCAGTGGACAAAACTCCAGGCTTAGTCAGAAAAACCTGAGTTCAAATCTGGCTTCAGAGACTTATTAGTTGTGTAACCCTGGGCAAATCAGTTGACCCCAGTTTGACTCAGTTTCTTTATTAGTAAAATGGGGATAATAATAGCACCTGCCTCCCAGGTTGTTAATGAGGATCAAAGGAGATCAGCACAGTGCCCAACATATAGGTACTACATAAATGTTATTGTTGTTGTCATTAGTATTACTATTTTTATAAGACACCTTGAAAGGTAAGTTTTTTGGACCTTCATTAGTTGGCCCCAACCTGTCTTTCCAACTCTGTTAGATGTTTTTGTCCTTCCCACCCTTTGTGGTCAGTCAATCAGCAGACCCTTTATAAAGGTACTATGTACTGGTACTACTGTGGTACTAGTAGGTCTAGTACAGTACCAGACAGTATCGTGAGTAGCTAGTGATGCAAAGACACAAGGGGAAAGGGTTCCTGCTATAATGAGGCTCATACTCTATCAATCTGCATATACTTCTAAGTAAGTGTTCAGTCACACACTTATCCACTACTGTAGATTAGGGACAGGATAGGAACTGGGGAACTCCATACATAATCTCTGTCTTTGTATACCTTCCTGGCCTCTGTCTTAGAATCCTCTTTCTTTCAAAACTCAACTCACACTGTTTTCTACAAGAAAGGGCATATCCATTTTTCTAGTACAGGGATACTTAACCTTGTGTCATGGACCCTTCCTGAGAATTTTTAAATACATAAAGTAAAATACATAGGATTACAAAGGGAATATTGAAATAAAGTTATTAAAAAATATACAAAAATATACAAAAAATCCAAACCCCAAATTCCTTGAGGACAATGACTGCCTTTGTGCTCCTAGCAAGGTATCATCTTGGAGTAGGTGGTAAGGCTTCATGGTAAGTCTTGAATAAGACACTAGAGTCAAATAAACTTGTTGAGTCCTGTGTCTACACAGTCCTAGAGTCTACAGGAGAATGTCTTAGGCATAGACTCCACCTTTTTCAATTTGACTTTGAGCAAGCTAGCAACTTTAGCCACTCAGGTCTATCCCTTGCTAGGGGGTGGAGGTGGTATATCCTTAAATCTAGGGTTGGGCTGGTATTGGCATTTTTATGACCCCTGAGTATGAGTAAGAACAATAGCCTAGGGAAGTTCCCAAAGGCCAAGTTCCCCAATAACTCAAGATTCCCTACAGCCCCAATAACATGATATAGAGCTGGCCTGAAGAACAAGTGAATAAAACATCTGTGATTCAGAGAGAATATTTATTTTCTGGGATTACCTTGGATAGAGTAGCAGATAGATATAGTTAGAAAGTGACCTGATACTCTTAGTATCCTGTAAGCTAGGGAACTTCTTAAGAGGGTTGTTGTGGTGGGAGACCACTGAGCTTCTCCTGAGGCCACTAGGTGGTATAGTCAATCCTGTAGTTCTCATCCAGTCTCAGACAGCTAATTGCTATGGGGTGTTGGCCAAATTTCTTGACCCATAGCCTCATTTTCTTGCCTATTATTAGGAGTTTTACTTGATCCACCACTTAACATTCTCAGAAAACGTTCCTGGTATGTTGTCCATGATCACAAAGGCAATATATGGCAGAGCTGTTCATTTCTTTCAGTTGTGTTCAACTCTTTGTGACCCCATTTGGGGTGCTCTGGACAAGGGTACTGGTGGTTTGTCCTTTCCTTCTCCAGCTCATTTCATAAATGAGGAATCTGAGGCAAATTTGCTCAGGGTCACACAACTAGTAAGTAAAGGCAGATGGGTCTTCCTGGCACCTGGGCATGCACTATCTCCACTGTACTACCTAGCTGCCCAATATGGCAGAGACAAGACCTCATACCTGGCCTTCCTAACTTTGAGTCCAGTTCCTTGTCCATTAATTGTCTGTATGATAGAGGTAATCATAGCCCCTACCTTCTACCTCAAAGGGTTATTGTGAAGATCAAATAAGATAATATGTGTAAATCATTTTACAAACCTTAGGCCGCTATCAAAATATTATCTGTTAGCTAATATCCTGTCCAGCATGTCAGCATAAGCAGAGGTGTATGATGGAAGGGAGAATTATCCACCAATCCCAAGTTTCTACAGCTGGCCCATCATGAGGCCTACAAATTAGAGATGGATTCTTCAAGATAAAATATCAAGCCTTTCTGGGAAACCATCACCTTTTATTCACATCTTAAGTGGTGAGGATTTGTCCAGATAGGTCCCAGGAGCAGGGGAAAAAAATTACTGTCCGGTTTTACCTTAAGCACTTACTATGGGCCAAACCTTTACATCCATGCTCCTTTCCTTCCTTTTAGAAGCAAGAGCCAGATGCACAAATTAAGGATCAGACATGACTTGTCTTGTGGCTTTTTCTGGTCTTTCCACAATCAGGGTGTGTGTAATCAGGGAGAGGAAGAAGAGAAGGGCAAGAAGGTAGCAAACCACAGAAACTTGGAGGATAATTCATCAGCACTTTAAAAAAATTATTGATCTTAGGTTTTTTTTTTTGCCTCTACATCATAGTTTTCCCTTCCACCTCCCAGAGGGCTGTCTCATAAAATAAATAGTATTTTTTAAGGATTAAAAAGATCAATGCTTTGAAAAGTCAGAAAACTTAACCACTTACTTGGTTCCTTTTTTATCTATTAGGGGATGCAGTGGAAGACATTATAAATGTATATACAGAACAATTATGACACATTATAAGGTGATGTCTTCACACATGCTGCTCGTCATGAAAAGCTATTTAGGTGCTCACTTGTCTTTTCTGTTGGAATTACAAACAGGAAACGGGACAACATCAGCAATAACAACAGTAACAGTTGCCCCCATCGTCTCTGCTGGAGCTACCCAGACCACAAACACTCCAGGAACCAGCAGATCTCTGAATGTAGATCCCACACAGCCAGCTGACCCTTCAGAAACCAAGAACGTGATGACCACTAAACCCACAATGACTACTTTACCCCAGCCTCAAAGTTCATCAATTCCCAAATCCCAGACCCTTACTAGTGCAGCAGGGACAGGAGAACAGACCACTAAAGCCCCTTCTACTGTCACTACTGCAAGCATGACCTCAGAGCCTGCCAAGAAGACCACGTTGGCATCTACTGCAGTCCCATCTACTTTGGGAACCCAGGCGCCCACTTTGCCATCACAGGTGGCAAAATCCTCAGCTCTACCATCAGGTAGGTAATTCTTATTTTTCCTAGTGGGGAGAGGTTCATTGGGAAGATCAGATTTTGGAAAAGTAGTAAATGTGCCTTCTGCTTCTGCTTGGCCTAGAGGATGGGAGTTCCATACTAAAAAGGTAACAGTAAGAAGAAATGTGAGAACCTTGATTTAAATGCTATTTCTGTTCTCACCTTCTCAGTAGGGTGGAGAATTAAACAAAGCCAAACCATCCTTATTTGACTGTTGGAGATAGTCCCAATGAGACAATGAGCAGACTGGCTACACACATATATAGACAGCCCAGGGTTCTGTCTTTCCAGCTTGGAATTGATTCTAGTGCTCCAAGCAGTGTAGCCTGTAGTAATGCACCCCCTTGTCCCAACTCTTTCAGTTCCAAATAAAGAAAAAAATAACTAGTCCATGTCCCAGGGATTTTGTGGATATTTTTGTCCATGGTCCTGTGCAAACCATAGCTTTCTCTCCCCCTTCTTCTTTTGGAGGAAATCAGGGTTAAATGAATTGCCCATGGTCACACAGCTAGTGAGTTTCTGAGGCTGGATTTGAACTCAGGTCTTCCTGACTCCAGGGATAGTGATTACTCTGTCCACTGTGCCACCTAGCTGCCCCAACCATAGCTCTTAATGAAGCTTTAACATGAGCTTGCCTTTACTAGTCATCTGTACGACACAAATGTAGTTCATAGTAAAGGCATTTAATTAATATTCCTTTCTAAATCAAAGAACATTTCCCTCCTAAGCCTCAAACTTACTATCTTATAATGCCAATAATTATAACCTAAACCTAAAAGCCTCTACATGACTGAAAAAGGTATAGCTACTCTAATATATCTGCTTATAAGGCTCATGTGAGCTAGGTCAGAGGTTTTTACTTGGTCTCACCCTTCTTGGGCTTTCACTTGGCCTGATGGGTTGTAGTTTTCAACATCATAGTCTCCTCAGGGCTTGAAGCCCATGTTTTCATGTCTTGAGTCAGGAAGACTTGAGTTCAAATTTGACCATAGTCCCGTACTAACTCTATGACCCCAGGCAATTCTGTCTGCCCTGGTTCCCTTATCTATAAAATGGGGATACTGATAGCAGCCACCACACAGGATTGTTATGCAGCTACAAAGGAGACAAAGGAGTGAGTTAGCATTTATTCCCTTAGGCTGACGAAGCAAGAGAAGGGGATGGTCATTCCAGTTCTTTTCTTCCCTCCCCTCAATTACATTTGTTTCTTTCTTCTGCAGCTATAACTAAGGACCAGAAGGATAATACCACACAGACTCCCTTGGGTTCCATCACTACATCCTCCAACATTTCTGGGAGTTCACCTCCTCCAATCAGTCTCATCACTCCCACTCCAGGGCCAGGAGCCTCTTCTTCTGTTACCTCACCAGAGACCACCAGCTTAACTCCCGGAACTCAGCCAACTGTAGCTACCTCTGAGGCTGCGACTTCACATACCTCCAACTACACAGCTTCATATACCTCTGAGGGTACAACTTCGGATACCTCTGGGGTGGTTCCTAGCACATCAACTTCAGTCGACTCTGAGAATTCTACCACCTTGTCCACTGGCCCCTGTTCTTCCCATCACCAGCCCCCTGCCAAGACAACCTCTGGATCTGAAATTTTTTCACCCATACCCAACAAGGTAACTACTTCAACTGGCTTAAGGAATGTGAAGATTGGAGTGGGAAGAAGAGGCTTAGAGATTAGGAAGAGACCATATATCCTTTTAAATTCCTCCTTCCTAAAGGAGTTTTCTTCACCCAAAATGCTAGCAAATCATGTGAAATACCTTTTAACTTTGCTGGGGTCTTCATCCCACACAAGAATCAGCCACTCAGGGCCCTAGCACTGAGTTGAGGCCATTTTTAGTGGCGTCCTTTCTCCTCTTCCTATGATTTAGCCTGACCACTAGTGCCCCATAGATCCCAATATCATTTGGTGATCAAAGCCTAGAAGGTCACAAGTGACTCTCTTTTCTCCCCACTTCCCTTACCCCATTAGAGACAGTAGGGAGTATCTGAATTTCAGATGTCCTCAGGCCAAGACTTGACCTTGACCCAGGATGAATAATGAGATTCCTCACTCCAAGGTGCAGGCATGTAGCTGGGAGCAGGGATTTTTGGGGGTAGAATGGCCAGGTTTGGTGCTAAATTCACGACCCTGACTCCTTTCAGATAACCTGTCATGATGACAGCCATGTAACAGAGAATCTGCTTTTTCTGAAGATGACCAACTTCAGTATCTGTGTGAGTATTGCTCACCTACCTGGCTGAGCCAGCTTCATTGCTGTAGGTCTTACATCCATCCTTTATCTCTTTACTCTCAACTTGGTCCTTATAGGGTGGGAGAGTCCAAATGGCATTGGGAAGAGCTGGCCACTTGAAAGTGGTTTAGAAAGATGTTGGGGACAGTGTTCCCATCAATCTTCCAGGAGAAGTCTTAAGGTTTTGTTTATTCCTTTGGCCTAGACCTGTGATTTAATTAGGGACAGGAACTAGTGAGAGGATTTTCTCTACCAATGCAGCTTGGCAGCTAACTGTTCTGTAACCTGAAAAATTACCTGGGATGTTTAATGACTTGCCAGGCCTATACAGTCACATTTGAACCCAGGCTTTCTGGAGGCTGACCCTCAGGAAATGGATAGCCGTGCTGCTGCTGGATTTAAGGTTAGGAACGGCCTGTTATAGTAACCACCTTTTGAAAAACAAAACAAACCACAGTTACTGTTTTTAAATCATCCAGATTTCCTTGCAAATCTCTCCTCCCTCTGAGTGTCAATCCATAAAACAGGAACAGAATTTTTTAAAAAGAGGGACAAATGGGGGCAGAACACTAGAAAACCTGATTAAATGTCCTATATTCTTCCAGCTGTGCCCCCTCTACGCATCTCCTAGTAGCCCCCACCTTAAAGTACTAAGTAAATGCCAGTCTGGAGTCAGAAAGACCTGAGTTTGAATTCATTCTCAGACACTGAACTAGCTTCGAGTCCCTTGGGAAGTCACTTAACCCCTGTTTGCCTCAGTTTCCTGATCTGTGAAATGGATATAATAGTAGCACTCGCCTCCAACAGTTGTTGTGAAGAACAAATGAGTTAATTGTAAAGCACTTAGCAAAGTGGCTGGTGCATAGCAGGCATTCTATAACTGCTGTCATCATAATCATCATTAGTATCACACTATAACCTGCATCGTACTTTTTTTTTTTTTGCTGGGGGCAGAAGGCGCTGCATATGTCACATACCCCCTCATTCCCTTTGCCTCTCTCTGAGGGAGGAGGATAGAGAAGACTGGTTGTTTTTCATCTTTGTAACTCCAGTCCTTCTAGCAACAGAGTCTAGCTTTTATAATTAAAGTGCTTGTGGAATGCAATGAGCCTTTCAGGTCATTTAAGCATTTAAGTGGCTCAATGTTGCCCTCTGGTGGCATTCTTCTGTCTTTGTAGTTGCCTACGTAAAAAGTGGGGAAAGCCTTTAGGCATTCAGGTCTTCACACACATTTGTTCAACGGTCATTTATTACATACCTGCAATATGAAAAGGCCTAGGATAGACACAAAAAATAACTTAAGTTTCTTGTCTTAAATTATTAATAATCTCCTTCAAGGAGTATAGAGTCACTGCATATTACAGAGAAATGAAAAGACAGCTGTGTAAAAAGCTTGGAGTTTAAGGGGAGGATTCACAGGTCCAATAGAAAGTTTGGCTTTGAGGCCACTCTAGGATCCTGCCCCCTTCTCATGAACTCCCTTGGCACCTCTAGGAACAAAAGCTGCTGTTACTTCCCTTCCCTGAGGTATAATTCAGGCTTTTGCCAATGCCTGGGGACCAGAGAGGCCAAGTAAGCAGTTCCCAAGTATTTGGTGTTCCCTTCACCTTTCCTTCACCTTATCCCTTTGTTTATAGATCTTTAGGGAAAAAAAGACCCTTCCCTTTCTCTCCATCCATACAGTTTATTTGCTTTTCCAAATTCTTTGGGACTAGGCATTTCAGGATGTGTTAGGGCAAGGCAGTTACTGGAAGAGCTTTCTCGGCCTTTCCTGTGTTCCCAGGGAATGAGTCCCTAAGGAATCATGGCCCTCGTGGTGGTCTCTCTCCTAGCCACAAAGTACATACATTGCTTATATTGCTAGATTATTTTGAAGTAATAATATTATTTTCCTTTTTTTTTGTGATATGTGATGGCTCTCTTGGAGGGTGGAAGGAATGCTTAGGAAAGTTTAAGTGAGGTTTTAAAAAGATTATTAAAAAAAAAAGTAAAAGGCATGGCCACTCAAGAATCTTTAATCATTAAATTTGATGGCTAAAGGAGGGAAGACGGAGCTGAGGGTTGGACCAGCACACCAGTGGAACAGCTTTTAATTGCTGATGTCTAATTTATCTCATGGTCAAGTTTATACTGGCAGGGGCTTGGATGGAAGTGAAGACAATTCAGATCTGATTGCTCCAGGATCAGGAGCTACCTTTGGGAGAGAGTTACCTTTGTTTTCTACCCACAGAATGGTGTCAAGGACTCCCGTAACCATCCCCTCTACACGGCACTGTGCCGAGCAGGAAAGGCCAACTTCAACAAGGACAGGGATCTGTGTCACGTGCAGCTGGTCTCCCAGCCTGAGAAGCAAGAGGTGGCAGTCCTCAATGTCTCTGTACAAAGTGAGTGGATGTGTGTGTGGCCTGGGAATAGCTGAGGGCATCTTTGAGTGCAGAAGAGAACTTCATGGAAAAAACTAAGTCCACAAAGCATGCCAGGCCAACTATTGTATCAGTCCTTCATTCCCTCCTTAGGGCTGAACCACACAGAAACACCCCCTATCCCAATCTAGTGTCCGAGGAGCCCCAGGCAATTCGTTTCATGGCTCCTTTCCTCACCTACTACACCAGATCCCTTGAGCCTGGTGCCCTCATCTTCAATGTCCCCTTCCTCTCCCCACAGCACACCTTCAGCCCAAGGAGCTGTATGAAGTACTGAAGAAGAGATGGGATGATCTGAAAGCAGTAAGTAGCCCAAAGAAAACATTACAGAGCTTGGACAGAGGTTTCCTTAGAAACACCCTCCCCTTCCCCCCCCCCTTCCCCATTTCCCATGGAGTCTTAGAGAAGGGCTAGCACTCATTGCTTCTTCTTTAAAGGGTTCGGGATTCTTAGGATCAGACCAGAGCTAGGTGCTCAGGAGGAAAGGCCTCAGCTGCTCCCTCTTGGCCAGCATCAAGGTGGAGTAGAATAAAGGGAAGAACAGAACCAAGGAACAGATGAGTCCTAGACACCCCGGATGGAAATAAAGGATTCAGAGAACATTTTCCAATCAACCAGCAATTTGTTGAGTATTTACTATAAGCTCAGCACTAGGCTAACCACTGGGGATTAGTACAGGTACAAAGAACAAAATAAAAAGGTCTGTTGACAAGGATCGTAAAGCTAGCAAGTACCAATATTAGGTAAGTGTGCCTAGCCAGGGCTCTGAACTCGGGGTGTGTGAACCTGGTTTCTAAAAATGGTTTGATTATTTTCAATATTATTGGCTTCCTTTGTAATCTTACGTGCTTTATTTTATGCATTTAAAAATGCAGAACTGCATTCTAGGAAGCAGTCCATAGGCCCCACCTGACTGCCAGAAGGATCTATGACACACAAAAAGATTAAGAACCACCCCCCTCAATTTCCCTAATACAAGACAAATAAATACAAATAAGGAAATGCAAACTTGTTAAAAAATAGAAGGTAGTTTGGGAAGGAAGGAGGCCTGAAAGGGGTCAAGCATGTCACAGTGCTTGATTTGATTTTTAGGGACAAGAGGGAAGCTAGGAGGTAGGCTAACAGATGGCAGATGGAGTGTCCAGTCTGAAGAACCATAGGGAAGGCCAGTTTGTCTGCGTCAGAGTGAAGGAAGAGATTAAATGTCTAGTAAGGCTGGGAAGGTAGCTTGGGGGCCTGCAAACAGGGAATTTTCTGTTTAATCCCAGAAGCAGAGCAGGGCAGCCATAGGAGTAGGGGACAATCACAATGCCGAGCCCACAGTAGGGGCTTGAGTACTTGATGCATGTATATACGGTGGGTGTCCCAGAACCTGACTCTAATGAATTCCTTCCTGGGCAGTTGGGAGTTACTAACATGACGTATGGAAAAGAAAGTCTGGACAAGGACGTGGAGGACCGATTCAGCATGCCTCTCATCATTACTATTGTTTGCATGGCGGCCTTCCTTCTCCTTGTGGCTGCCCTCTATGGCTGCTTCCATCAGCGCTTTACGCAGCGCAAGGACCAGGTGAGAACCCTGCTCGTTTACCCCTGGCCCACCTACTAAGGATGAGGTGAGATGGTGTGATTTGAAGAAACCAATATTTTTGCCCACTTCCCTGCCCCCTCCAATGCCTCATGCCCGATCTCTTCTCTTAAACGTATGGTCTGATGATACTTAAGTGTTCCATTTCTGCCTAGGTTAAATAGAAAAGGGAGGGAGGGGCATTGTTTCTAAAGGGCTTCTGTTAAAATGCTGAAAGAAGGATTTGGGGCTCATCCTGGGGTTGTGTAAAGGGTGTGGTCTCTAAAAAGGAGATGAGACTTAAAAGAAAAGGAGTTGGTCCTGGTCCATTTCCCATTTCCTTCCCTCTCCAGGAAAACAAAACAAAACAAAAAAAACTTGCCCAGTATCACCAGGCTCTCCAGTGAGGGCATCACCTAGGTAGAGTTGCCTCTAGAGGGAGCCAGCTGCTTAACGTTGTAGCAGAGGACTTCGTGGAATTGTAATGGGGGGAGAGAGGGTGGCAATCACTAGATTCGTGAGACGCTCCAATCCCTCCCACTGGCTTTCCCTTAGTCATCTTCCCATCCCTTTCCCAGCAACGCCTGACAGAGGAACTGCAGACTGTGGAGAATGGTTACCATGACAACCCAACCTTGGAAGTGATGGAGACTTCCTCTGAGATGCAGGAGAAGAAAGTGGCCAATCTCAATGGTGAGCTGGGGGACAGCTGGATAGTCCCACTTGACAACCTGACCAAGGATGATCTGGACCAGGAAGAGGAGGATACACACCTGTAAGGCCACATATATGCCAGCTCTGACTACCACCATGTGACTCTTGAGACTTAATCACCCAAAGTGCCACTTGAGCAGGGGGAGGAAAATCAACCTTCTCCCCACCTTGAGAGAGACATGAATAGGGAAAAGAAAGGAGGAGGGAGCAGATGCCTATGTGCAGGGTCATGGGTCTTCTTCCTCCCTACCCCACCTCATCTGGAGGAGGCTTTAACTTTTTCATTTAGTAGCCAATGGAAACAATTCATCTTAAGAGGTTAGAGGAGGGCAAAGGGGGGATGGGAAAATGGCCACAGTTTTGTGGTCAGGACAGCTAGAAAGATGTAATGGAAAGCAAAGCTGGTGGCAGTTTATATCCATGTGGAGACCTGTTTTCTAGCCTTTTCTCCCCTTCTCAGGAGCAAAGCTATTTGTCATCCTTCCCTAGCCTCCCAGGGGCCCCCTGGCAAGGGCACAGATCATCCCTGGTCTTGAACTACTTAATGCAAGCAAAATTCTGATTTCCTTGTTCACCTGTTTGGTGAGGTGGAGATTTTACCTGCCAGACCCAAGTGTGAATTGTTCCTGTTCAAGGAATCCATCCACAGGCAAGAGGCAGGATTGAAAACTTCCTGAATTGACATACTGGCTGGCAGGAGGCCTTGGCACTCAGCACTGCTCTCTCGCTCATCCCTTGCTGTTTAGAGTGGGTCCAGGGGAAGAGATCTGCCTGTCTCACATCCAGCTGACATCTCTCAACTCTGCTGAAGCCATGGAGGACATCATGCTCTCTGCTCTGCACATGTTACCTGTTAGGGAGAACAGATCCCAGAACCCACACAGCCCCTCCCTCCCACCACTGAAGTAGAAGCTGCTTTTGTTTTGGGACAAAGCCCCCACTCCTGAGGATCATCTGTCAGCACAGTGTCTTGAAATAGACAATCAATGCAGCAGGAAAGGGTAGGATCCATCCAACTCTCCATGTGAAACTCAGGGACTAACCAAGTTGCTGGGAATTATTTATGAAGGAGGGGGAGCAAGTGGCAGGCCCTCACCGCATCCCTCACAAACATACAACCCCAAGATCAAACTGTCCAGTGGTTTCTATAATCTCATCAGTGTGAGTCTTCTGTCTCCACTGGTGGGTATCACAAGCCGTCCATGTTTTATCTTCTGACCATTTTTGTCCATATTCTTCTCTAGAGTAGCAGCCTTTCCCTCCCCACCTCTTTTTAAAATCTCTGGCAGATAAAGGGCAGACTTGTCATCTTGTTCCCATCTGCCTAGTCCACCTTCTTTCCCTATTACACATAGCTCATGCTACTTCCTAGGTCATGGCTGAATGGTGGCTGTATAGCTTATTTGTGCTTACCATGCAGCTAAGTAGTGAGTCACACTAAAGGACTTATTTCAATCCAGTCCTTTAAAGATAATACTTGTGTAGATAGGGATACAAGTAGAGGCATCCAGGGTGGTGTTGTATACTCAGAAATCTGTAAGTGTAGACCACATCATGATGCTAGCAAAGCCCATCTATTGAAAAAAAAAAAAACAGATTAAAAAAATGTAGTCGTTCAAAAGTTACCTAAAATGGCAGCTTTCATTCATATCACCTTCTTGCAAGCTTCTGATTACTCTGGAGCAAGTCAATGGGAATATTGGTACTTAAAACTGGCTCATTTTTAAGAATTACAGGGACTTTTCAATTGGGGCATGTCTCAAAACCAACTTCAGATTTCCATTACTGATTGCAGTTTTTAGCCTCAATTTATGAACTTTCAGGAAGAAAGTAAACATTCAACACCAGGTGGACCTAAAGTTTGGTCACATAGTCTAAACATTTATTTGACAAGTTTCACATGTGCTAATTATTATTGTTATTATTTTTAAATTTGTTAAACCTTAGGCAGGCTACATTCCAGGTTCTGAAAAAATGGAAGATATTGGTTCTTACAGTCTAACAGCACTCATCCCTGGGAAGCAGTAATTAATATTCAGTATTTATGTTTGGATTCAAACCTATTCTCACCATTTTGATGTTCTGCTCCAGTTTTCCTGTAGTGCCCCTGGGGGTTTCAGAATTGCCCCCTGGCTTCCCTGATTTAAACCACCCCCACCCCCCACTCCAGATCAACATAAATAAATTTTGGCCTTCACATTTCTTGAGGTGCCTTCTCTATTGGGGCCAGCTAATAGCAGGGAGGATGAGAGGCTTCTTAGGGAATTGTATTATAGTAGACTTACCTTCTCATTTTCTTGAAGTCTGCAGGAGTTTACCATGGAGTTTGCACCTGTGCCCAAGGCCCCCGGATGCTAGGGCCCCTGGAGGTGGTTGTCTCAGGCTCTAGGAAGCAGCTGTTTGACTGAGTGCCTTTCTTGGCATTGATGCAAGCTGGTAGTCTTCTAAGTGCCTCTTTGCTCAGGAGGCAGCAGGCCAATTTTTTACAGGTTTGATTTGACTCGGGTCCATTTGAACACAAATTACCCAGAGGTTATGTGTCAGCATCCTCTGATGGAAGATATCAGAGTTCTGGAAGAATTCACCCCTTTAGAAGTGGGGTTTATTTTTTAATTTTTTTAAATGCCAGACTTGTGATTGCTTTGGAGTAAAGAATTCCTGGTCAAGATTTTTAGGTAGTTAAGTGATTGCCCTGTAATTTAGAGGTCAAGTGAATTATTCAGCACTTGACTTTGTTGGGATTTGAACATAGGCCTTCCTGATTCCGAGGCTGGCTTTCTAGCCACTACTAAAGTTGCCTCTCTTGGGTTATTAAGTTTAAAGGGTCCAAAAGCACAAACCTCTCAGCCCCAGAACAGCCTCTGTAATTACCTCAGACAATGAGGTGGAACAATCCCTTAACCAAAAAAGGCCTTTCCACCCAGCTTTGGGCTCTCAGACTCTAGGGCTCTTATGGGCACTTTGAGCAAGCCCAGATTTAGAGGCATACTAAGCTAGTATCACCCATTTACATACAACCACATGCCCTTAGCCTTGCTTTCTTTTGAACAATTAGATTGGGGAAGCAAAGAAAAGAGATGTATTTTGACTCAGAATGGAAGGGGTCTGCTCCTTTGTGCCCCATATTAAGGTTTTGTTGACCTTGCTTTTTCAAGTGTCTATGCCTTATTAATGGGTGAAAAACCTAGTCTGCTTTTTCCTCTGGAAGCTGTTGCTTACTCCTACTGCCTTTAACCTAGGCATGGCCATATTCTCCCAGGCATAAACACCAAACCAGAGGAAGCCTTGTGTTGAGGACCACAGCAAACTTCTTTAGATGCAACATGTCTTAAGGGGTGAGAGAGCAGCCAAAGCCCAGACTCAGATAGTTCAGGTTATAACTCTGTTCTGAAGAAGTTTTGGGAGGTCTAATATGTACCTTCTCAATTACAGGTACCTTTCAGAAACTCCCCATAAGTCTTTTATCTGGTAATACTATGCCTAGGGCATAAAATGTAGTATATTCGGACCCTAACACTACCCCCCTTACCCCAAAGACAGTTGGGTGGTTACCACTCCTCAAAATCTCAGTGGTTGGTTAGAAGAATACAGTTCAAGTAAGCATGGGTCCTCAAGAAGGCAAAATTTTTTTTAAGGCCATTCTTTTAAGTATCCATTTTGAACTTCCATTTTTTTTTTTAAATAAAAATTTTGTCTGTATCTTTTGTTTTTATATTGCCTCAATTTTCCTCTGGATCTCTTCCCTGCCCCCCCCCCCCCCAATCTGTCTCGTAACAAAGAATTCTTTTTTCTTTTTAAGAAAAAAGAAACTTGGCAGATGACAGGTTTCCAGAGGCTGCCTGATATTTGAGCTATATGTCATGAACCAACACCCACTGAACAAGCCACCAGCTGCCATCCAGCCTCAGCAAGTAAATTGGGGGGGGAGCACTGACAAATCACTAAATAGAAATACAGAACTTTCTTTCCCATTTAAAGGAAGGAAGCTATACCATAATAACTAAGTCAGGATAATACATAGGTTTGATCTCTAGAAAAGTTTTTTTGGTCTTTCCCCTACCACAAGTGAAGTTTGAAGTAGAAGTATTATTTAAAATCCCCAAATCTTTGATGTTCTTGATTGTGCTCTGGACAGAATTCTGGGGAAAAAGTATGAATACATATTTTTTGAAGATACATATATAGGACTATTACACATTAAACTCTGACTTGCTGTAAGAATGTGCTTTTGAAAATGGTCATGATTTTAAAAAATTAAAACAATGCATTCACTCTGGGAGACCCCAAAAACAGGGTTGTTGTTTTTTTAACTCTCCCATTTCTTGTCTATGGCATGCACAAAGGGACTATAGATGAGGAAGGAAAGCCAGTGTACTGCCTAGTGAGTCTAGTTTTGCAGGTGATGAAACTACACTTAAAAAAAGTGGTTAATTGTCATAGAATGCCACAGACCTCCTGGCAGAACCTGGACTAGAATGTGTCTTGATTCTAGATCACTGATCTTACTTTTATAAACATGGCTTGAAGGAATGAAAGCCTCTTCCCATTCTCACTTGGAACCTTTGATTCAGTGTTGGCTCAGAAGCTATCAGGTCAGCTGTGCACCAGGGAAAAACTTCTTTCTAAATGCAAAGACAGTATCTTTTCCAAAGAGTAATAGGCTTCCTATTCCTTATCTGCAAGATTATGCAAATTTCTCTTTTAAAAAAGCAAATCATAAAGAGCTTGGTCTCAGACTCACAGAAGGGTTGTGACCAGCTACTGGGATGAGCAGGGTTTCTGGAACACTGGGGTCTCCCGCCTCCCTAGGCTGGGATTGGTTTAGCTGCTAAACCTTAGCATTTTCCAGCAAAGCACTACCCACCCCAAGCAGATTTCCTGATTCTTATGTATATGCTGTGCTCTAGCCCACTGTGAGAGGTTGTCCTTGTGGATCACCACTTTGAATCCCAAATCTTTTTAATTTTCTATAAATATTTACCAGGTGTGGATCTATCTGAAATAAATTTGCTAATGATTTCTCTAGATCTGCTTCCAAAAAAAAAATCTTCTGAGACTGGCCCATCTTGTTTGCATCTTTCTTTCGTGAATGAGGGCAGAACAGAGAGTGACTAATACGTTTGGGGAAGGGAGGAAAGAGGAAGGAAGGCTAAACACAGATTCAAGAGGGAACAAAGATAGAAGGGGCATCAGTTACTACCTTCTTGCTCCCTCTTGAATCATACATTCCCTAGATCACAGGCCTGAGACCAAAAGGAACAAACTGCTCTTGATTAGGAAGAGTTAAGGCAAACACTTACAGTTGACACCTTTAGAAATTCTGGAATTTGAAATAGCAAAATTTTTCAGATTTCTCTTGGGTGATGGGATTCTTTAAAACCATTCTCATAATTGCACCTGGAAAAAAGTTCCATTCAGGTCCAGGAATTTTGTTGGCTGGGTTAGAAATGGGTGGGGGTGAAGAGAGGAGTTGAAGCATTTCCTACTTTTCTTACTTGGCATATTCACTTTAGAATAGGCCCAGACACAAAAATATAAGGGAATACTGTTCTTAGGGGCCTTAAAAAAAATTAATGTTATCTATACTATTAGGATAGTTCTCCCAGCTGCTGTTGGTGAGCAGGAACAGATGTCTGAAGTACACTGGAATTTATTGAGAAACTGGATTGTAGAGATTATGGTGAATTCTTTCATTTTCCTACAAAACTATATTTTGGAAAACTTTATGCTGTCAATTAAAGTTCTTTTGTGTAAAGTCGGTCTCAGGGCCTGATATTTCATTCCAACTAGCTAAAACTACTAATATCATATGTAGAGGGAGCAGGGTATTTGGTACAATCTATGGGAGTTATTAATAGGTTAACAAAGGCATAACGAGAAAGAGAAAAGGTCAAGAAAGATGAAAATTAAACCTAGAAAATGAGGAACATACAGGGTGTATTAGTGGACAACCCATCAGATATCCGTCAGATTACCTTAGCAACCGCAGACTACCTTCCGTTGTTTTCCTTTCCCTTTCTATGTAACTTAAGTGAGATTCGTGGGACACCTACATGAAGGACTGGAGGAGAGAGCCCACGGTCACATTCTATCATCATCCTTGATTGGCTATGGGACCTACATATCCAGTTGACTATTAGGAGGAAGAGTTTCATCAACTTTGCTGATTTCCCATGAGAGAAAAATGTTAATGATTCGGCTCATAAGGACCATGCTCATTTTTTATATGGGATACCTTAATAAAACACGCTGCAGAACAGGAGGAGCAGTGCATTAGTTGGGTATCAGCATGTAGGTTAGAATTAGGACGTTTCCAGATAAACTTTTGAAGTATGCCAGGATTAGGAAGGAAGATTCAGTTTAAATGAAGGAACACCCAGAACAGGATCTTGGCCATCTAAGCAGCAGAGATTGTTCCAAGAAAAATGACTCAGAGTTTATCATTGGTCACAAATTGGACCACAGGCTCTACAGTCTTTTTGGACACAGTCACCTTTATTCCTTGCCAGCCAAAGGATTCTAAATTTTGTGTCCTGATCTCTGCAGCCTGCTTTTCCTCCTAAGTCTCTACTGTCAACAAGGTATGTATAAAAGACATCTTGTGCTTTACATGGTATGTGGGATGGATTCTGACACTAGCTAAGGCTTCCCGATAAGTTGATTAACCTAAAATGGGGATAGGGTTTGGTGAAGGAGGTGCTTGTTTTAATTGCCAAGTACAACTAAATCAAACAATTTAAAAGCTCTTAGGCTGCTTTGGACTTTCGAGAAGTAATTGAAATCCTCTTAATAATCTAGTTTTCCTCTTTAAGGAAACTTAAACAGCTGGGTGGCATAGGGGTAGAGTGCTAAGCAAGTCACTTAACCTGTCTTCCTCCAGTTTCCTCAACTGTAGCATGAGAACAATCACTATTGCTCAGAATTGTGAAGATCAAACAAGATGATTTATAAAATGTTTAGCACAATGCCTGACACAGAACAGGCTCCCTTAAGGCATAAAAGTGGAATGGCTTGCTCAAGGCCACAGCATCGTTGATAGTAGAAGTAGGGATAAGATCTGGGGGTAATTTTTGTTGGACAGATATGACTAATAGATAAAACAAGTGCTGTCAAACCTGTGTCCAAAAGGCAATTTCAAAAATGGGCTGCCTACAATCTTGCCAAAACTGCAAGTATGCTATCATCTGCCTCTCCCCTTCCGTGATCACCAGCCACCCCCAAATAACAAAGACCTGGACCTTGGTTTCTAATTTCTCTTTTGCAGTGGGGAAATGTGATACTTTTCTTGATAATGGATCAGAGTAGTATTGATCATCATCACCCCGTACCAGCCCTGGCCACTAGAAACAATCCCAGTACTCTACACAAAATCCCCACCTTCCCATTCTAATATAAAAATGGTATGAAATGTGAACAGGTGCTAAGAATTTAAAAAGAACAATCTACATAACTTTTCAGATACCCATTTACCATCCTATTTAGCTATTCTGAAGGTTATTGTGCTTGGGAGTCAGGCCTAGGTAAAAAATAAAAAAACTACATCACAGACATCAGTCTTGGGACCTCAAGTAAGGCTTTTAACCTTGGTCTTGGTTTCTTCATCAAAAATCCATTACAAAAATATCTGTGCTTAGGATCAAATGAGAATCTGTATGAAAAACATGCCACCACCTTCTAGCACTACATACATAAGTGTCTATTATACAGCAGGTTGGTCAATTTTCCCAGGAGAGAGACTGTTTTTCTTAAGGGCATGCATTTATACACTTGGAAATTTCCCTTTTTTTTTTTTTTGGCCTGTTGTGATGAGGAAGGGGGCCAAGGCCCCTGGGGGAGCAGGGATTCCATTCTGTGTATTAAGACTTAAATCTAGCAGCATTAGTTAAGGAATAATTTGTGGTCAACATTATTGAGACTCAGCTGAAAGCCATCTCAATTGGAGTCAGTAAGAATACAATAAAGAAGACTTATTTCGCACGTTCCTGGCCTTATCATCCTACATCACTCTTTTCCTGTTTTGAGGACACAGAGAAATGTTATTTATATGCCATACTCAAAGCATACCCCAAAATGAAGTAGGGAAAGGGTTATTTGATTTGCAAATTAAAGAACATTCTGCTACAAACAAGCAAGCATCTCATCCCACAAGAACTAAACACAAGCTATTGATAAGAAGGGGTAAGGAAAAAAAAATCCTTAGCCCAGCATTGTGGTAATACTTTATTGACTATACATGACACATGTGGCCAATCCTGGGAGTAAACCTGGATCTTGTACAGGAGCTTACACAATTAGTGTAGCAATTAAAAACAATTTTTTAAAAAAAGTTTAGGACTGTTATGATCAACCTACCACTCCTAATGTTGGCAGCTATATTTCCAGGGACCTTTTTTTTTTCTTCCCCTGGGGATCCATAGGAAGAATTTCCCAGATCACTACAATATTTGCCAAGTCATTTCTCTTCCACATTATTTTACACACATAATTAGTATCCGTGGTTTAAAGTCCTCTTTTATAGGACCTACTACAATAGACAAGCTCTACTTAAAGAAAACTCAGTATATAAAAATTCGATACTGTGAAATCAGGCAATTATTCAATTTACTGAAGTGTAACAAAAGAACTTATCACAGAGGACCCTTTAATTAGAGAACTCCCTAAATGTTTTAAATTGATTTATGAGAATTCTTTCTACAAACATTTCCAAAAATACTTGTTGTATGAATTTCTAAAAACCTACCTTTTTATTCCTGTTTCTTGTAGTTTAGACAATCCTAAATAACTTACAAAGAATATAAATTTCCTGTCTCCCTTACCTTCTTAGTCTCCATGTTATAAATCCAACTCTTCTTTAAGAACAAGGTTCAACTTAAACAAAAAGGGGAGGGGGTGGGAATAAAAGTGTCCAAGTAATATTTAATGGTTAGTTTTAAAGGGTACTCTTAAAAAGCAAAAAAAAGAGGACACATTCTACAATTCCCATATACAACTTTTTATTAAGAAAAAATGAACAAAATACATTCTTTCTCCATATGTACATTACATACAACATAATTCTACAATTAATTGTTCAGCAGATCGCTCACTCATTTATTCACAGAGTAGTGCTCACATATTCACCAAAACAGGGATCAGAAAATTACTTGTGCTCAAAGTGTATATGTGGGGGAAGGGGGCTGGGGGGAGATGGAAGTATTCTACCGATCAAAAAAGAGAAACCCAGGAAATGGCAGGAGGAAGGGGAAAAGCACGTTATGAGAAAAGAGCCCAGGACAGATGACACAGAACCTCAGTGAGGCAAGATAATGGTATTTAGTGAGATCTGGTGCCCCAAAGTCTGATCTGTCTCCCAGGTGCAAGTCCACCTCATATTTATTTTGGCTTTCTCCAGTTTCCCATGCCTCTCGCTGATGGTTGGAGTACCTTGGACACAGCCCTTAGCATGTGTGCAGGGAAGCAGGATTAGAGCACTCTAAATAGACCATAGTGGCTTTTCTCATCTATACAGTGATGAGTCCTATGCTAGTAAGGATGTGGGCAGGACACCCAGATCACCAATGCAAATTTCTTAGATGGAGAAAGTTAATAGCTTTCACTAACATCATCCTTATTTTTCATCTATATAATTTACTCTGTTTCTCTAAGTGAAAAACTTTTGACACTGCTTGTGAGAAGAAATGTACCTTTTTTTTTTTTTTAAGAGACAGCTATAATTCTAATGCCATAAGGGGTAGTTTCTGTCTAAAAGTTCTATCTTACAAAAGGATATAACTCAGATGTTTATGCCAATGCCCATCTGATTTTGAAGCCCAACCACTTGGTAGAATAACCTGTTAAACTGAAACATCTACCACCATGAGCAGGCCAGTTTATATCCAACATAGTGATTTTCTACTGGTAAAAAAATTTCTTCAGATCTCTACTGAGAAATGGGAATAACTTCAAAGTACATCATCTTTATCCTTAACAGGTACCAATGAACAAATCTTCACATGTTAACAACAAGAGGACAAAATAAAGGTTCTCTTACAAAACTGGTTTACCACAAACTTTCTACCATCTCTAGGATGGTTAAGAAGCCAAAGGGAATGTCACTAAAAACTTAAAATGTCATTAAAAGTTTTCAGCACTAAAAAGTGGTATGATCTGATTCCTAGAAGTATATGTGTCTGGTCTAGGATCCATTACAACATGGTGAGGTGTCAAGACTAAGAAGATTTTGGGAAAAGTTAGGCTTCTAGTTACAGATGCCATACTATCTCTCTGTTGAGCCTCTATTTTTGTGGGTTATGGGCTCTACCTCTATCTGAAAACATTAACGATTCTTCCTGCTGGCTGTGAAAAAGTCAAAATTCAGTGTTTTACCCTATAATGCCTCCAATTTGACAGCAAACATGTCATTGTACACCAGGATGAAAAATTCTTGCTAAAGTCAAGAAAATAGAGAAGCATGACTCCATATATTGAAGTCAGCTTTCCTATTCATTTTCTGAAAAACAAAGCTCTGCCTTATCCCATGTGGTCTTTTGAGTGGACCCATGGGTTTGGGGTGAGAGAAGAGTTTAATTATAAGGACTAAATCCAGGAAAATCAAACCTATTTGGAAATCTGCTCAAACACCACATGTAGCTTTTTAAATTAAGAGGATCAAAATAATGACATTATTTTGAAACTTCTATTGGGCTACAATAACCCATGTGAGGCAATACACTAAAATCAAAATCATTCCTTTCAAAAGGCACCTCACATATCTTAAAAAAATAAGTTGGCTTGAGAACCAGCACAAACACCACATCTCTGGGGCAGGATGAATTTCAGGAGAGAAGCAAATCATCATGTCTTCCTCTGGCATGCTTTCAACTGACAAGGCACTCATTTACAAATTGTCAACTGAAATATACACCTTGCTGTGGCATTAGTCTGGGGGAAAATGCAGAGGGATACAAGTAGGTGAGCTCTTTTTCTTTGCTTCCCCCCAACCCAATTTAGTAAAAAGTAAAATAAGCCTTTTAAAAGCAGATGGCCTCCTTTCTCATAAGAATTGGGACAGGTGTGGACATATATTCACTTCATTATGTGCGAGCATCACTAAGGGGCAGCAGCATTGTCTTTCAAATCACACAAATTGTGAACTCAACTTCTGGAATTATTGAGGGCTTTCACAGCATCACCACATGTGTGCCAATGAACTACCAAACTGAGGAAAGAAAAGGCAATCCCAGGGCTTCTGGGGACAAGAGTCCTACCTTAAATGCAGGAGCAATTTCTTGTAAAATTCTTTAAAGGAAATCACAAATCATAGCTAAGACAGTGGCTGGGTAAAATAATTTGGGACTAATTTATGCACCTGGCCTTAACTGAATCAGAGCAGATCATCCTTTGTTACAACTTTCCATGTTCCCACAGAACTGACAGGGATCCTTTTGGGGTTTTCTGATGGGTAAAAAAGAGAGGGTCTGGAAAGGAAACTTCCTTTACACTCTTGGATGGGGGTACTTAACCTGGGGTCTTTGAGCTTTTTAAAAGAAATATTTTCATAACTATTTCAACAACATATTTGTGTCGTCATCTTATGTATTTTATGCATTTAAAAGCATTATTCTGAGAAGGGATCCATGACAAAAAAAAAGGGTTAAGAACCTCTGTTCTATTTCAATTAACATCTCAGACATGAGTGCAATCACCTTAAAAGGAAAAAGTTAAAACCAAAATCACTTAAGATCCTGATGCCAAAGCTAGAATTCATATATGCCATGAGAAAATAAACAAAGACCCTGAGTTTATGTATGATTAGTTTATTTTAAAACATGGGCAGCAGCTCAATTCTAAGCAAATTTAGTCTAGGTTTTATGTAATCATGAAATTACAATTCTCCCTCCTTTCCCCCTCCCCCCCTTAATCCAACTTGAAAATAAAGGCTAACCAGATGCCAACAATTAAACACAATAATTACTTTTTTGAGAGCTGTTCGCAAATTGAGGGTGAGGGGGGAAGAGCTTGGACTGGCTATTTGAGCAGCCACCTTAATCATAAACACAGGCCTGCTTAGAATATCAGAACACTTTTCCTTTGTTGCAATTAATTTGGCATTCATTAAGCATCAAATGGAACTGAAGACTGGTGACATTCGCATTCATTAAGCATCAAATGAAACTGAAGACTGGTGATATTGTCAGGCTAGTATTTATGTGGCAGACAGCACAGAGATCCAGACCAACTGCCATGAATGCCAGCAACCCAGATGGTACACAGCTCACTACAGCACAGGGCCTACATAGACAAGTAAGTTCTGTGGGACACCAAAATTTGCACAAGAAAAGTTTTATTACTGTTTTCTATCAGTAAAGGTCTACAATCAGAAAATGCTCCCTCACTTAGGTCAGACCAAGACTCCACATCACATCCACATCTCTCCATCAAGACCTCTAACAGCTATTTCAATGTAAGGTAAGAAATTTCCACATCTAGATCAGTAATGAAATGCCATTCCCCAAGGACTACAGGATTAATTTGACATTCTGGAGGCAAAAAATAAAATAAAATAAAATAAAGTCCCTTTAATCAACTCTTTCCATAACACTGCAGTACAAATTAGAGGTCTGAGTTCTTTAATTCTGCTATATAATTTGTATCAATGTTTTCCAGTTCAAATTAAACTGGTTAATTATCTTTTTGGTGATTACTCAAAAAGTGATCAAGTTTTTGACAGGGAAGTTATTGTTCTGGTGGAACAGAAAAAGTCAACTTTAATTTCAATTACTACTCAACACATATACTTTCAGTCTCCACCTTGCTCAGGGAAGGGTGCTAATATTAACCATAATGTAGCCATGTGGAGAAATAGCACTCCAGTATCTAGAGAGAATTATACATTAAACTCCAAAAAATGGAATTTCCTGACTCTTTGTTCTGCATTTAGACTTTATGCTGTGTTTCAAATTTCTTATCCTATATAGACTTATTCTATACTCTTTCCCCATCCAAAACCTAGACTGGAGAGTGAACAAATCTGAACACACCCTGGAAGTAAAATTCTGAAATGGCAAAGAAGACATTAGCTTCAGTGTATGGTAACTCTGATATAATTTTAAACATTCATATACGGAGGGGAGTATTGTGGCACCACGTCATTAGCGTGCGCATGCCCGTGTGTACGTACACACACACACACACACACACACACACACACACACACACACACACACACACACAATTTGTCCTCTAAAGTTTATCTGAATCCTCAATAATGAAAATCTCTTGTCAAAAGCACCATAGCTGTCTGGTAAAATTTAAAAAGTGAACATTAACATTTTTTTTTCTTGATCAAGCTGGGCAATATTGAGGGAAATACTGAGATCTTATTTACAAATAACTACATACTGCAATATGGAGGATGTATTAACATCATTCTTAATTTTGGATTCCTGTTCAAGTCCTGGAGGGCTTTACTTGGGACAACTTGGAAACACCCCTTATTAGGCCCCTCTGATTTACTGCCTTTATGCCACACAGTTTGAGGGACACTATTATCAGAAGATTTTTTTTCTTTTTGAAGGGGGGAAGGCAGGCCAATTGGGGTTAAGTGACTTGCCCAAGTCACACGGCTAGTAAGTTTTAAGTGTCTGAGGCCACATTTGAACTCAGGTCCTCATTCACTGTGCCACCTAGCTGATCCCTATCAGAAGATTTTAAAATTTACTTTGCTGAGAATAGGCTTTGGTCACCCAAAATTTCATCTACTATCAAAACTCCCTTTTATTCTCTTGGTGAAAGGGTGAATATTTTTTAAAGAAGTAAAAAGTGAACCTCTGAATACGATAACTAATCCAGAGCAATCTGTGGGGTTGCTCACATTTAACACCAGAAAAACAAAGGAACAAGTTCTCAAGTCTACTTCCTTTTGTGGCTAATTTAAAAGATAGGCAAAATACTACTAATACTAAAACTCAGAGGTAGTTTAATAAGAAGAAACATCATTAAAAACACAGGAACAAGAACATGTAAGAAACTATAATCCTCCACTGTGATCTGAGTTTCAATGACCTCTGATCTAAAATGTGCAAATTACTAAGATCTGCAAATGAAGTCTTGAATTCTCTTGCCCTGGAGAATTCTACCATTACCAACTCCATCCCACCTCTACCACTTTTAGATGATTTCTAAATCTTAAAAACATTTTCCCCTTATGTCTGAATAAAAAGGAAACAAAAGAAGCATATTTGTTTCATCAGAACAATTGTTTCTATTTTTTTCCCTTTTAGGTAGTTCCACTGTCCTGGACAATGCTGACAAGTTTCTATGGATCTGAGATCCAAGGGAAAAAATCTAAGACTAATAGACTTCCCTTTCAAAATGTTTCTTGTCACCATTAAAAACCATATTCAAAATTTCCAATGATATTATCTCTTTAAAGAAACATAGGAGATCATAATGATTAAAGAAAGACAAATAACTGAGGGTTGCTTAATATTAAAGAAAACCGTTATTCCCAAAACACAAGGAAACAAGGCTGCCAAACTAATGTGGATATGGAAGTCTGCTAAGTTTTCATCTCTAGGCTATGAAAACCCCTCTCAATAATGACATTCCATCACTAAGTGGGCCTTTGGCCGAAGAAAATGCGAAAATTTCCAAGAATTTTAAACCTAGAGGAATATGGGGCTGAGTTAATTCAAGCAAAGCTATAACTGAGCCAAACAGGTGAATCCTGCGGTGACTATCAGGAAGTAAGGGGACTGGTATGGTTAAATGTAAAAAGGACAAGTGGCAAGAATGGTGTACTGCTGTAGCAAGAGCCAATGCTATCATCTCTCTAAGTGGTAGGTGTGTGTTTTTGTGCTCTTCTCTAAAAGAATCATTAGAAACCAACCATTCCTCAGTTGGTATAAAATGTTCAAATGGCTAAGGAGGTAATTTCATTTTACAATATTCAGCTTTTATGTAAATATTCTTCACATTACTTACAATGAAATGACCTACAATTACCATATAGATTCCAAGTGTGACAAGAATGATTACAGGATAAACTCACTAGGTAACTACTATCACAAGGTAGAATAATATAGCAATCTTAGACCAGAAATGCATTCTCTATGAACTACTTAAGTCCCAAACTAAGTATAAGTGCAGGATGTAATTTCTCTAAAAATTTCTAGCTCAGTTTTTGAATTTTTTTTCTTTCAAATTTCTATTCTCTGTAAAGGCATTTTCTCTGCTAAGTTATCCTGAGGTGGCCCGTATGAAGCAGACAGAGAAATTTTCTGGAATGATTACAATGTCTACAAAATAATTCTTTCTCCTTCCATGTTTAATACCCATGAAAACCATTCAAGAATGCAGTCTTAATGGCTTAAATAAATCACCATGCTGTGCTCTAAAATCAACACTATATAAAAGCTTCCTATTCACCTTTACTAATGAGACATAGTTTCCTTCTGCTTAGAAGCTAAGCCAGCTTAAGAAAATTATTCATTTGATATCTATATTAATACTGATGGTCACGTTTAACAAGAAGAGGTAGGTACATTAGCCTGAATTTCTTTGCTCAGTCAAAGAATAGGTCAACTTTTAATTAACCATGCTGGCCACATGAGGTCTCTGTCACTCCACTATATAAAGCTGTAAGTGCAACTAGGATGTATGTCTACAAATAAAACCAATTCTCATGAAGCAAAGGATCTGTAAATAGTTTTAAAGATCTGAACCATTCCTGGAAGAAAGTAAACTATTTCACTGCAAAAAGAAATGGGACTGAGCTGAAAGATATACATTAATTTGGGGAAGAAAGCGATCACCAAGTCTGTTTGGGAGTACAGCAAAAGTGTCACTAATGTTTTTCCTTTAAGTGGGATAAAAAGCAGATCTTTCAATATTGGAAGCACTAAACTAAGGAAGTTGTAATTTTGCAAGTTGTAATTTACATAAGCTAGGCACTCTGAACAATATGTCTACATAACAACAAACTGGCTTCTCTATTTGAATTACAACATGACAAGCATTCTTTTGGGGAAATAGACACATACTCCCTTCAGCAGGTACACCTGCAGGTTTTATATCAGGCTTCATGCACATAATGAAGACCTACACATCTTCCTGAGATTATTAGGCATTATTAAACCCCTAAGCACAGGTATAAAAAATATTGTCTTTTGATGACATCTAAGCAATGTCCCTTTCCCTGACAGTCTAATATTTTACAATTTACTTTGATTCCACCACCTCATCGAAAGAAAACCAGGTAAAAATTACATAAGAAAAGGAAAAGAAGAAAGCCCAAAGTTCAGCAAAAGATGAAAAATGTACTTCCCCCCATAAAAGTGTTAAGGAAAAAGCTACAAAAAGAGAAAAGATCACTAAGGATGGGGACTCAGTTTCCCCAACAACAGGATCCATAATGAGTTAATGACTTATATGATAAAGGACCACAGCATTGTGAATATAAGCAATGGAGGGTAGCATAATTTCATTTGGTTATACATCTAAAGTGCCATAATTCAACATTACATCAAGTGAAAACAAGTCAATTTCTCTATTAGGGATTCTACAGATTAAGCACCCAGCAGAAATAAAGCAACCATCCTTTTCTCCATCTGAAACAAGACTCAATGGGATGTAATGAATTAACTGGTTGGTGGCAAAGCCCAAATCCGATGTTTCTAAATGTCACAGAATACAAAGAATTTTATTAAACTTCTCAAATGTGTAAGTAAACAGCATTTACTCAACTGGAAAGCCAGCTGGTTTTGCAGACACAATTTAATGATGAACTACACAATCATTTGGCAGAAAATCTATGTTACCATTAAGTTATTAAAATCTAAAGTCATTTTTTTTCACAAACTAAGATGTATTAAGATGTATATCTAACTGCTTAATAAATCTCTGATTGCTTTGGGGTATTCCGAAAGTGTTTTTTAAAAGCTTAAAAAAATAATCCTAGCAGTGAGAGAAAATGTACTGTTATTAGTTTTCAAGAGAAGTAAAATCATGTGTTAAGGAAAGATTAAAGAAGGACCTTGAAGTCTTACTCCTACATGAAACCTTTTGAAAGCACGGGTCAGTTTCATTCCTTTACTGAGGTCCAATACTGCTACCCAGGGACATACTTAATTTCTGTAGGTTATTCTTATACTGACAAGCTATATCTTTTTTTATGTTGAATCTGTTTCAATCATGCATAGTTAAGTCATATGCTGCATACATACTACCCAAGGATTAGCATAAAGCCAGGGCAGGCTTCTGACATTATGCTCCACTCACTCACAGCACCACATGTGAAAAACTACATGACAAAAAATAAAGTAGAAAAGCCTACTTGTCATACTTGTATTTGGATTAAATGAAGTTATTTCTGCACCATTTCTTTTCTCCTACTTAAAAAATGGGTCTGGGTACTTAAGTAAATGACCACAAACTGCACTCCACTGGACAATGACATAAAGAGCCTTTTTACCCTTTTAAACTACTTTCCACAAACCAAACACATAGAAACGGGTACAAGGAATTAAACGGTGTGGCTCTGCCAGCCCAAATTAAAAACTATGGAGAAGCAGAGCACATAGAGGCAGGTAGAAGGTACTTTCCTGTGCGCTCCACAGGATAGAGAGCAAGCTCCCTTCCCTCTGCTGGCTACTTCTCAAGTGGTTAACTTGTTCAAACTCGACCTCCATTTTCTCAGTTTAAGGCTTATCTGAGCAGAAGCCAGATGTTTTCAACAGCATCTACTGCAAAATACACTTGTATCTTAATACTGTATACTAAACTCAGCCAGGTGCCTAGGTCAAAGTTTCACTTTCTAGTTGAGAAGAGTATGAATCTGAGCCCCCTGTCCTTTCTCATATTGTACAATGTAATTATAAGACTCAAGTCAACATGGACACATACATTACCTTAACATATACCAAGGGTCCTGCAGAATTACATAATTGCCAAAAATGTCAGGAGGTAAAAGCAAGTGACACAGCTGCTTACAAATAGCTGTGAGGAATAGGGTGAAGGAGCAAAGGGGGATGGGGACCAAAAACAACCCATTAAGACACACAAAACAGTCTCTCTGTTACAGAAAAAAAGTGGTACCTTATGCCCAAATCATTCCCTCCCCAAGATAAAAAGGGACAACTACCTGATTTTTTTTTACATTCAATAACTCTTAAAAGTCAAATGATAAAAAAATTAAATGGGAAAGAGTACCAATTCCACTTTATTAGCCTAATTTAGGAAGAGGTGAGGAAAGTGTAGTGAGCTGAGGGTATGAAGGAAGAGGGTCAAAACTGAAAATAGTGAGATCCCTTCAAAGATCTGCTGTATTCCTCTATCACTGCAACTTGTCAGTCAACACAGTCAAAATCCCAAATACTGAATGTAGCCTTCTTTTCTTCATAGCTGTGACTCAAATGACTCTTCAGTTACAGTGTGATGAGGTCGACCAGGTTTCCTTTGGGAGGGGTCATGCTGTCTGGAAAGAAATTTACTAAGATATCAAAGAGCTGAGTTCTTTGAGCGTAGGTGTGATCCACATCCGAAAAGCCTAATGGGAAGAAACACAAAGAAAACACATCCAATCTACCTGAGAACTCAACTCATGAAAGACAATAAAGCCAGATCCAAACTCTCCTTGATTGGTTCAGTGAACGCTCCTACTTCTCAATTTTCATGCACATAGGGCTGTAGCTTCATGCTTGCTTCAGACATACTAAAATTTCCCAAGGATGTTAATAAGAAGGCCTATTGTGAAGTTAAAATGAAATGAACTTTTTGGGAAAGGAGGAGGGGTTAAAAAACCAGAAAATTATCAACTGAAAAGTTTTAGGAAGTTCTAAGACTGAGAATTGACATGGCTAAGATGGTTCAGTTGAAATACTAAAAAATGAGTGATGTTCCCCAAAGTGAGCAACAATTTATCAAAATGTTATTTCCCTTTGTCTTTCTATACTATTTAATTCTCAGGTTTCATCACATTTTTTAAGTATCCCAAATGATACTCAATCCTTTTGGAAAACCTAATCTGTGGATTTCCCTGGCCTGAAATGGGTTATCTGAGTTAAGGTATACATATTTAGCATTATTTAGAAATGGGACCATAAAAGAGCCATATAAACTATAGTCTTTAGTGTATTCAGTTTCAAATTGATCAATTTTCATTCAACTTGGGAAGAGCCAGACTCAGGAGGACAACCTTGAGTTCACTCTATTTTATCTTATAAAACACGAGAGCAAAACATAACTTTGCAAGGATAATGGCTGCCTGCTAGAAAATAACCTTTACAGCAAGGTAAGTGCATTCAATTTTAGGTGAAAAGATACCGATCCAGGTCCTGTGTTCTAGTGTAATGATATATCCATGATAACAATGTTTTGTGAGGATCTAATTACTCAATGATGGATGTAAGTGAGGTTTATGGTACTCTGATCATTCTCAAGTTGACTTACTAGGCTTGTCATTTTGATCTACACAGTTTACCTTTAGCTCCTTTGTTAACATAAAGGACTAATGCTAGGAAATCTCACTTTCCTCCCAAAATGGCACACCAGTTGTTTCATCTGTACTTCCTGCATTCAATACTAATTTTATGGACAAGAAACTTAACAAGGGAAGCATAAGGCTCAAGTTTTAGTTTGCTGTTAACAGTAAAAAACAGAGTCTAGAACACAGTATTGTCATCTGTAAAGTTTACAAAGCTTTTAAGATTACTAGAATGCTTTTGGCAAAAGGCACTGCGTACCTTCCATAAGTAACAAAGAGACAGATAGAGATAATACATGCTGCACCAAGTTATGCACTTAAGAAGCATGAAATGTTATTCACCCCTTATTAAATATTAGAGGATTTTGGTATTGTAAACTCTTCAAGAGAAAGTATGAAGACTAGAGGTAATACAATATGCCCTACAGAATTTGGATTTTTCCTATTTGTCACATGCGTTGCCAAAAAAAAAAAAAAAGAAAAAAAGAAAAGAAAACCTGCTAAATCCCATCAATGGTCTGAATGCTTTACCACAGCAGGACATAGATTTCAACAAAGGGCTGAACCTATTCTTAAAAATGACGAAAGAACAAGACTCAATTATTTCCCCAAAGAAGCTCACGTCTGAAAAAGTATTGATCAATGTCCATAAACCACTTTTCTAATCTTTAATCTTTATAAATACTACATGGAACACTGAAAAATATCTAAATATTATTTAATCCCACCAGAGAGCTTGTATACATTGGGATTATACCTGGCCAAGAGGAGTCATGTACCTCTTTAAAAAAAATAAAAACCAGGGATTTGGTTGAGGTCAGCAGTTTGAGAGTGGAATAAGAGAGATGCCATTCACCAAAACTATAAGGGTAATAATGAATAACATTTGGTTTTAATTTTGAGTTTCTTGATAGCAAAAAAAAAAAAAATCATCTAATATAAATGGAGTATCTGGTAATCCTAGAATCTTATGGGGAGAAAAGAAGCACTTCATTTTTTTAAGTACTGGGGGCAGGGGGAAGAAAATGAGAAAAACAGAGGAAAGAGAAAGATTATTGTATCAAATGTTTACTTATAGTGAAACTGGCATAAAATCTCATTTCTTAGGCTCTCACGCTTTTCACTCAAATTCACCAGTATTAAAAATGGGACATTCAAAGAGAAATTACTAAGTTTTCAGACAAGGCAGGGGGAAAAATGTTAGGAATTCTTCTCTCATACTGTTTTCTGCTAAGCATTGACAGCCTCTGTTTCATGAGTTGCTGTGGCCAACCTTCATATTTAGTTAGTTTGGTTCTTGGACAACAGACACACAGTTACCAGATCAGTTTTTGAAGTTCTTCTAAAATTTAAGCTCTGCATGTAGAGCATTCAAGAAACTAGGGTTACCTTGGTGCTATAGTGAGACATCAGAGTAGTATATTGAGAATGTGAGATAACAAATAGACAGCTAGAGTGCTATAATAATAATTATAACTACAATTTATATAGCACTTAAAGGCTTGTAAAGCACTTTAAATATTATCTAATTTAATCCTCACAAAAACCCTTCGAAGTAGATGGTATTATCATTAGTACTTTACTAATGAGGACACTTGCCCAGGGTCCCAAAGCTAGATATTGTCTGAGACTAGATTCAAATTCAGTTCTCCTAACACGAAGCCCTGATCTGTATCCACTTGAACCACTAACCTCTGAGAGTAAAAGAACAAGACAACCTTCAGAGAACTAGGTAGATCCTTTCTGTAATATGGGAAAATCGCCCAGTGTGAGAAAGAACCAAGATCTGCATCAAGAGAGGGACTACTCACATCAATGACAACTCCCCAAAGTACTGACAAGTGAATCTGGCTATGCTTGGGTCACCAAGGGGAATAGGAGGTATGACTGAGATAAAATAGACACTTTAGCACTATAAAATATATTATCCACAGGGGTGAAAACCAACTCTCTTGAAGCAAAGTTCCTGGCATTTAAAACCATTTGCTACTATCACCTATATCCAGTTATCATCTGGAAATTACTATTATCCTGGAGGCACTAATAAACCAACTGGAAATATTTTAGCATAGTTCATCTCCAATACGATAAAAATTATGGCAGCTGGTTGTGGTACTCCAGGTTGTTTTGCTTTACCACAACTAGGCACCAAGGCACTCCATTTCTATTAATAAACATGCAGAGGGTACTTCCTAAACAATGGGACTCAATGGGCTCTCAAACAGCAGTAAGCTGGAATGGAAAGTCCGTAGGACTTTCCAAAGTGATGGGGAATCACCACTACTCTACTATCATATTTCTTAAGAACTCACCAGGGCCTTACTTTGCAGAGGCAGGTATCAGATACTCCTGCAGCATATTACTTGAAATGAAGCTAAGGGCACATGGCTAGGCTTTCTAGGTACTAGGGGAGGTTCCAAGCATTGATTCTACAGCAGCCATTCACTACTTTTTCTCTCTCTCTATCCCACTAAAAACAGTGGAATGAAGAAAACGATAAAATGTAATCAAAACTGTTTCAATAGGATGACATGACAAAAAATAATGACATTTAACAAATGCCCCAAATTGTCATTTTGCAATAGGAATTCCAAAAGAAAGGTTGCTATAAAATCATTTAACCATAAATTTACTTCTACTGTAAAATCAATTCTATGAATTAAATATTTGCTAAATGCTAAGAGTAAATATTTCCTTAGCAACAATGGGACAAGAGTTGAATTATTTTCTAAATATATTTTTATATTAGTACAAGAAAGTTGTAGCATTCCAACACATGGTATCAAGATGATTAATGATTAAAACTCAGAAGGGGGAGGTAATAATGCATTTTCCTAACAATGAGAATAGCTATATAAGCTATGAGTGCTAGAATAACTAATAATATAAACGATAACAATAATAGCTAACATTTATAAAACACTATGTGCCAAGCAAGCACTGTGCTAAGCACTTTATAATTATTATCATAGCCACTTTGGGAGGTAGTGCTACTAGGAAACTGAGGCAAACAAAGGTGAAGTGATGTGCCCAAGGTCACAAACCTACTAAGTGTCTGAGGCTAGATTTGAAATCGGGTATTCATGACTCTGAGCCCAGCATTCTATCCTCTGTGCCACTCAGGTGCTCCCTGAAGTTGTCTGATGTACAGCTTACAATATTCCAAATAATTATTATTTTGGTATTAGAAATCATTGAAACAATATTAAGACAAACTCTATCAGTGTAACAGTGGAGGCCTCAACACTTACAAAACAGAGCTCTGAAAAAGATCATTCCAAATACTCTTAAACTTTGGCTGGGCTTGATCCTGAAGAATCAGTCTCCCATTTCTGTCCTATGTTCTTTGCTACCTTTAATTCAACTGCCCACAGAGTTCTGTAAAGAACAAGCTTCAACCATCTGCACACTTATCACAGTAAATGTATTAGCAATACTGCCGCTGGATTCCAAAGCAACGTGATACAAATTACTTTGTTTTGACCAAGCTTCTGTTGCCTTCTGTTTGCATAATAGCACAGCATCTGGTGTAACAGGAGCTGCAAACTGATCCATGGAGACCCAGATCTTAAGAACATTGGTGACTGACACTTGGAAAATAAACTTAAAGTAAGAAAGCCACAGAGACCAGACATATTGCCTTGAAACTGTGTGTACTCCACACCCAAAGACAGTAAAAAGAGAAATGCCATTTGTTTGATGGATTAACATCTAACCTTGAAGACAATGTATTTGAAAGATACCCAAATGCAGCCTCCCCAAATAATTAAGACATACTGAATGATGAGTTGCACCTGAAGATATACATACCTAGTGCTGTGAAATCTGAGCCAGACTTGAACAGAGCTGAAGCTAGGAGCTGAAACTGGAAAGAGGAAAAAATTAGAGCCAAGTATAAAAGCTCACAGAGTAATAATAACCCTGATAACTCTGAGCCTACCTCTACAGTTTTGATCAGTTTTATCACCAGAGGGCAGAAGAAAAAATAGCACATATGCTCATTTTATGGCTAGACCACTTCTCATCTGTACACACTGAATAGAACTTATTTTGTCTTAAAAATCAATAGTATATGAATTTGTTCAAATGTAGTATATATCTTTGAATTCCAATAAATATTAATTTTTGAGATCAATATACATTCTTACTTTCCCTATATCTTACTCTAACTATGTTAACTGTTACACAAATGACAGTTTTAGAAGAATGGTCATGATCTACACGAAGATAATGAACTAACAAACAGATTATATATTCCAGAAATTTGTTTGTAAAATGGTGGTTGTGCTCCTAGCAGTCCAGCAAGTTTCTCTAGCTCCTACTGAAGCTATCAAACATTTTTATTCATTACAAATCTTGACACAGGCAATGAAAAATTGTAGAAAACAAAACTTCTAGAATACCAGCAGTTAAGCAAAATTGAACATAAGGTAAGGAAAAAAAATCTTTTCAATTTATGTTGAAAGCTGGTGTCTGAAGAAAAGGTATAACTGGAGGGTAAGTTAACATAGTTCTGCACTCTAGACACCAGGTATCATTAGACTAAGACCGTTAAAAGTTGCTGGGGATGAAAACAAGAAATAAACAGACAAGACAGTAAGTAATTGGTCTCAGTTGTTTGGATGTATGCAATGCTTACAAACCAAGTCTCTGTAACTCAGGGAATATTTATACATTTGGCAAGGATAATTATATGTAGACTATAAAAGTAGTTATTAAAGATCAGTTAACTTAATTATTAAAATTATAGAATTTTAAAATTTATGTAAATCATTATACATATAAAGTAATTATTAAAGACTGTGCCAAAGTCATACTCCTTTCTTCCTTTCTATGGGTCCACTTGTAATTTCCAGGGAGCTTGCCTCACCAGGATGAACAAGGAAGAGCACTTTACTGTGAAGTGAGTTAATCTCTAGCTAAAAGCAAAGGAGGAAAAGAACTAACGAGAATACAGCATTGGCAAAGAACTCCCAGTATTCTCAGACTCCTGCCTGACCAGTAACTGGCCCTGCACCCTGTCCTAAAGCTGAGATCCCACTTCACTGAACTGTTTTTATTCAAGAACTCACCTCCAAGCTTAACATCACATGTAATGAGGCTTGCCTTGGATTTAAGCCCTATCATTTAGTCCTATACTGTTTTCCAAGGCTTCATTTATGAAGAAAGATGTTTATAAACTCTCTTATTCTTTGGACTCAGTTACAAATTTAGCACCCTCTGTCTCTCCTAGGATTTATGACTCTCAAATTATTCTTCTATTATTTTGGTTGCTCCCCCCCCCTCCCCCGGGCACATTAACACATTTCCCCTTTGTCTACATTTCTTTTTAACCTTGAGAAACTTTGAAAACTATAGCATTCAAGACCTCTCCCCTCCCTAGATATGTTTCCCTCTATTAGGAATTTTATTTTTAATATTTTATTTTTTATTTTATTATTTATTTTTATTTTATTATTTATTATTTTATTTTATTTTTTATTATAATAGGAATATTATTCCCTTAGTCCCTCTAAGGACTAAGTTGATATTTCCCCTCATCAAAGGCTATATTCTTTTATTTCTGGTTTTTGTCCTAAATCCTACAACATTAAAACATCACCTCTCATCACCATTTTACCAACTTAAGCAAGCAATTAAATGTTTTCTCTCAATAAACTGTATTAATAAAACACAAATACTTTTCAAAACTACTAAATTATATAAAGAATATAGGAAGAAAAACTCTACTGAATAGTCTAATTAAGTGGGAACGCCGAACCTGGGACATTACCAGCTAACAGATGACATTATGAAAATGAATGAGACTAGACATAGGATATAGGATATTTGGGGAATGGAGGAAAAATATTGCTTTTTTGGAACATCGAATTCCTATGTCAGTTTCAAACATAAAAATAATGTTTATTATGTAGTAGTTCCTGTTCCTTACCAATTACAGATCCTTTCCCTCTGTAAAGTGTAGATAAACACTATCAATGATGTAAATGTCCCTTCTATGGGTATGTGCTGGAGAAATTCTCAGGGGATTAAGAGTTAAATCCTATCTAATCTAGAGTTCGGATACCACAGACAGCAAGAGAATAAAGAACCACTTCTAGTATATAATAGCAAGTGGTTGGTAGTCAAGAGCTGGCATAATGATAAATCCTAGAACTGAAAGGATCTTAAGGATCACCTAAACCAACTCATCATTTTTAGGTGAGGAAACTGAGGTTCTGAGGGATGAGATGAAGATGGAAGAAAACTACACAATAAACTAACATGGCAGTGGAAATTTCATTCCATATATGTGAAAACATATATACCAAACAAAGTACAGCTCCAGCAACGAGGAATAAAACAGTGAAAACCAAAGCAAAGAAAAGTTTCTGATACACTAGTCGAACAACTTATTGAACAAGAGATCTAAAATGCTTTGCTAACAATTCGGGAGAGGTTTATCTCCAGAAATTTACACACAGATTTCTGGCCAATCAATAATAAATTGTAATTTCTTTTTCACATACTTAAAGAAAACAAGAAATAAATGGGAACGTAGTCTTATAGATCATTAGGAGGGTGGGCTTTTTGCTTGAGAAAGATCTAGGTTCTAGATGACATTGTTCAGGTTCTCTGTTGTCAATCAATAAAGGGAAAAATCGAGGCACAAATAAAAAGTAGCTTTGTCTTAATCTGAGGTACTACCCTATTCTGATTCTTATTATCAACCATTTGCATTGTTTGAGCCAAACAAGTGCCTTAAGAACAAGCTGTCTATTTTCCTTGGCCTACTTGTAGCTCACACAGCTGAAATGATTTATTTGCGATGCTTTTGTGGTTTTGGGTTTGTTTTTTTTTTTAAGAAAGAAAAAAAGTTAATACTGTTTTCATGGTTATGAATTCTTTCTCTACAGAATATCTGCCTCAAGAAAATGCAGAGACCTATTTATAAACCTTAATCTGTGATTTACAAAATGGACCCTCCACAAAAAAGGCAACACAAGATACAAGAGGGATAAGACTGAATGGCTTTGCCATTGGGCACAACCATGAAAATATTTCCTTCTTCCCATGTATTCTGAGTTGTCTGGAGACTCAAAAGGGAAAAGAAGACAATTACCTATTTCTTTTCAGATGAGTTCTAAGTGGAATCATGCTGGGCAATCCCATAGTACAGGGTTTTAACCAGAAGAAAGTCAGTGATAAGCTGTAAAGTTCTTGTTTTCACAGGCCACAGACATGAAATAGTCTCATTTGTTTTGATCTGAGGGTACCTGCAGACCCTAGTGTCTGCCATCACGGTGAATCTGGTGCCCGGAAATGATTCGTCACTACATTTGAAACCTGTGTCAATGTGAATCAAGAGCAAAGTACTATGTGATGATGCTGTCCGGGTACCAGAAAAACAGCAGAGTGATAGCTAGGAAGAATGAATGCCAGGGACAGAACTGCCTTCAACTAGTAACAGTTCCGTGAGTGGCAGACAGAAAGACTGAATTGCACCTCAGATGTTGCAGGATGAACTTGTGAGTTAATGCCTTAGTGTCTTCAGAATGAGAAAGGACAGCAAAAATGTGACAGCAGAATCCAAGAAGCTGAAGAAGAGGCTGCAATGCAACTAATTAACATCAGCCAAAGCTAAATATGATCTGTCATATCATTCAGTCAGCCAAAATAATCTTGAAGAATTCTGCCCTTTATGTGTGTTTCCACCTAACACCTTATATCAAAGAGAACTGACAAAATGAGAGAGAAAATGAAAAAAGATTTCTCATAACTTATTTATATACAATGATAAATGAAACTTGTATTCAAACAGTACTAATACAAGCAAACTTGGTAACTACTACTCAAGCTGCAATGTCTATTGGGATCCTTCCCTCTTTCTACTTTTTCAGAACTAGAAACTACCAAAAAGTGGAACCCTTTGTTTGAGGGATTTTGGAGTAGAAACAGAAACAAGAGTACATATTAAACTATTCTGTAATTCCTTAAATAAAAGAAATTAAAAAATAAAAATTCTGAGGTTTCTTTTCTTATATCTGCATGCAAAAAGTTTCTCAAAGTAAAACTTTACCCTCAGAAAGATTTTCTGTGAGTAAACAAATCTTTGCTTTTAAAAAGTTATATGAAAATATTTTTATTTAATAAGGTTCTCTCCTATATGCAATTTGAGATTATTTAGTGACATCACATTTTCTTTCCATCTTTCTTTAAAATCATATTCCTAAGATACCTATAAATTAAAGGAAAAAGATAATGTAAAATTTATAGTTAATGGAAAGTCTGAAGATGTTTTCTTTCTGTTTTTCTAAAGATCCTGTAGAGTATATTGGATTCTCAGTTTGGGACACATGCTAGGCTTAATTTCTTCCTTGACTGAACATAAAAAAAAAAAAATAATCAGTGAATCTGGTCCTATCAAAATTTCACCATTTTAACCTCCAAGACTTGTACAGTCCTTAGAAAATAGTACCAGAAAATTCTAAGATTGTATTACAATGTCAGCTAAAAGAATATACATTTTTAACATTCTTATAAAGTGGTTTATGATGTCTCATTTTGCTTAAGATGAAAAGAGTGTTGCTTTACAAAGTTCTGAGTTATCTATAGAGCTTATCTGATTGGGGGGGAGAGGGTGGAATGAGCATTTATAAATATATGTGCCTGGGCTAAACACTTTTATAAATGTTATCTCATTTGATTCTCACAACAACTCTGAGGGATAGGTGCTTTTATTATGCTCATTTTACAGCCGAGGAAACTGAGGCAGAGAGCTTAAGTGATGTGCCAAGGTTCACACAACTAGTGAGTGATTGAGAAAAATCTGAACTCAAACCTTCCTGGTTCTAGGCCCAGTACTCTATCCACTGTACTACCGAACTGCCTCAAATTAGACTGGAGGAATGTTTGAAAGTCACTATAACTCTTTTTGTTTTTTCCCTTAGTAGAAGGATGTAATACTTTGGAGAAAGATTGCCCAAATCTATTCTGGGATCTTGGAGATGAAGTTATTCACCTGTGACAAAAGGTAAAGAAAGAAAAAGTGAGATGGTAATCCTGGAACACATCAAAAGCAAGCTCAACAGAAGCTAACTTGTCAAAAAGAAAGCAGTGAAAACAGATTTTTAAGCCTCCGAGCATTAACTAACAAAACATGCAAAGACAGAGGCTGTAGGGAAAGAAGGGAGCAAAAAGCAAGAAGGAAAAAAAGTAAAGTTCTTCTACAGACATTAAAGCACTGAACAACTAAAAAAGTAGTAAAGAGATCCTAGAAGAGGAAGAGGAACCCCGGAAAAGCTGGAAATGGTGAGCTGAAACTGTTTCAGGGCAGCCTCAAGCACAAAGTTCCTGTAATTTGGCAGGGACCACGATACCAGTCTTTAAGAACATTTTGTAAAGGGCTCACAGCCTATTTCTTTTCACGTAAATGAAACAATTTTATTGAAACAACAAAAACAAAACCATAGAACAGGATGTTAGAACCACTGTAAGCAGTAACAATTTCTGGAGTTAGTGGTGTCTTCAACTCTTATTCATTCATGCTAATAGAAAGGAATTAATGGCATGGAGCACACAAAAATAATGGATAATGCTACCCTATCAAGTAATTTATATTTAGTCTTAGAATGCATTTATGATTTTTGGAGAACCAGATTTATTCTATTTATTATTCTACTTAGCCTATATTAAAATAAGTTACCATTTTCTCCATATACGCCAAATGACAGCTTGGGGGTGAGAATTTGGGGAAAGCAGCACAGAGGTATGCTGAGTAGTAGATGAAAGCTGCGCATGGACTGAAAAGATGATCCACAAAATGGGTAATTCACAGAAAAAACAAGTGAGAAGTAATTGTATTTCTAACATAACTTTATGAGGTTAGTTCCTCACCTCTTTTGTTTCTTCTGGGTCTGAATGATCCACAGTTACATAAAGGTCATTCTGCAAATATTTCAGAGCACTAAGAGGATCAGTCTGAGCTTTTTCTTCAAACCTAGAAAATAACCAAACAAAAATTATAATTGGATATGATTAGTGTAATGAGATGTTCTTCAACTACCGGGAGAGTAAGGGGCATTAGAGAAAGAGGTTGTAAACACTAAGCAATGAATTTGGTTTGCTCACAAATTTCCGGTACAGGGGTCCAGGAAAGACTGAAGCCAAAAAAAGCTATAGGACTAGGAAGTGGTGTCTGTCTAGATGGCCTAAGGCTACAGTATGGGTGACAGTAAACTTAGATTACTTTTCAAATGTGCCAATGACTGAGTGGGAACATTCCTTACAAATCAGGTTTACTTCTCTGATAATACCATTAGGTAGGTTATGAAACACCTATAAAACTTCAAGCACTAAATATTGTACATGATAGCTGGAGGATAAAACATGGAAGAAACATTCTTCAAAAGATAAGTAAAAACTGTGTCCTAGGGGGTGTTTACTTGGTCTGAACAAGATTTTTTTCCTACCCAGGAATTCCTACTGTGCAAACTCCCCACACTCATAAAGCTTTAGCAACTCGTGTATAATTTAGGGTCTTAGTTGCCTTGAGCACTGAAAAGTTAAGTGATTTGGCCATGGTCTCACAGATCAATTCACAGCTCCAGCAGCAGCACCCACTTTTTCATAGCTCCTTCAACATTTTCCATTATTTGTCTTTTATCATCTTTGTCAATTTTAAGGGTTTTAGAAAAAAATCTCAGACTTGTTTCAATGTGCATTTCTCTTATTATTTGTAACCTGGAACATTTTTCCACATGGTTCTTGATGGTATCCATTTCTTCTTTAGAAAACTCCCTCTCTATAGCCTTTTATCACCTACTTATTGGGTTAGGGTTAAGCTCTCATTCTTATACATTCATATCAATTTCCTGTAACAGATAATTTATCATCAATTTGCTATGTAGATTTTCTTCCAATCAACTCCTCATTTTAGCTGCACTGAATTTGTTTGCACGAATACTTTTTAATTTTATATTCTATCTTTTATGATCATTTCTAGGTCTTGTTTATTTAAGAATTCTTCTATAGCCTTAATTGTAAAAGGCAACTCTTCCCATTCTGCTGCTAAGTTTTAAAATGATGTGACCTTTCATATTTAAGTCTAGCATCTATTTGACAAACTGTTTTAAATGGTGTAAAATGTTGGTCTAAAATGAATTTTTACCAAACTACTTTCCAGTTTTCCCAGTAGGTCTTACTGAATGTAGTCCACACTAATATTTGTTTTTGGTTTTTTTTTTTTAATGTAGACTACTATGTTTGAACACTAGGTCTTACTAATCTAGTCTATTCAACTGATCAACTTTTCTGTTTTTCAATAAGCACTAACTAGTTTTGATGATAACTGTTTTATAATAAGTTTGTAAAATTCTCAATTTAGTTAAAAGGAATAAACCTGGGGAAAAACATCATCGATGTTATTATCATATAAAAGGGTGACAGAAAATATTTGTAACAACTAACACATCTCTACAAGACTTTTATGATCAATAAACACATTTATGCTTAAGACATCAATTAAAATTTATTTAAAAATAAGTTGATGAGTAATATTTTAAAAGAAATTTTTATTGACATCTTTTGTTTTTATGTAACCTACATTTCCCAAAATGTCCCTCCCATCCTCTCTCTTTGAGAGTCACATCTTATTTAAAAAAAAAAATCAAAAGGGAAAAACAAGTTTAGCAAAACTAAACAACACATCAAAAAAGCCTGATAATATTTATTGTTGTCTATGACCATAGTCAATTACCTCTTCAAATGTGGAAGGGAGGTGCCTTCTCATATCTCTTCTCTGGAATTAAGCTTGGAGATTATATTTTCACAGTATTTAATTTCTTATTTTGAAAATAAATTCTCATTGTTGTCTTTTGTTCACATATCATTTATAGTTCTCACTCTACTACTCTCCCAACCCCACCCTCCTGAGAGCCATCAACTATAACAAAGAATGACAAGAAGAAGAAAAAAGTTCAGTAGCACTATCCAACACACAAACAAGCAGGGACCCCACCTCTGCAAAGAAGGGCAGAGAGGGAGAGTGTCTTCTTCTAGCTCTTCTTTGGGGACCAAGCCTGGTCATTAGAGTTCTGAAGTATTCCGTTTCCATTGTTTTGCTGCTGCTGTTCTTTCCACTCACATTGTTGTAGTCACTGGTTATAGAGTTTTCCTGGTTCTCGTTACTTTACCTTGTATCAGTTCACATAAACTTTTCCATGTTTCTTTATATTCATCATATTCGTTGCTTCTTACAGTACAGTAATATTCCATTATATTTGCATACCACATTTATTTAGTTATTTCCCAGTCAATGGGCATCTACGTAGTTTCTAGTTCTTTGCAACTACAAAAAATATTTTGTTGTGTATGGAGCCTTTCCTTTTTTTTTTTTGCACTGATGTCCTTGGGGAACACGCCTAATGGTAGAATCTCTGGGTCAAAGGGTATGGACATTTTAGTCACTTTCTTCAAAAAATTCCAAACTGCTTTCCAGAATGGCTGGCTGGACCAATTCAGAGTTCCACCAACAGTGCATTAGCACGCTAGTCTTTCTACAATATCTTCAACATTGATTATTCTCCTCTTTTGTCACCTTTGCCAATTTGCTGGGTGGGAGGTGAAACCTCAGAGTTGTTTTGATTTGCATTTCTCTTATTATTAGTAATTTGGAGCATTCGTTAATATATTTATTTATAGTATGCAATTCCTTTAAGAACCATTTGTTCATATCCTTTGACCACTCTTGGGATCTTGTTTAACTATTACAAAAAAGTATTTGACTTGGTAAAGCAAAAATCTCTGTACAGTCTCTCCTCCAAACCAATAAAAGAACTCTCATGCACATGTCAAAATCATATAAGATTACTTGAAAAATGAACAGATATACCTTTGTTCAATAACCATCTGGTTATATGTGAAGTATAAAACAAGGAGACATATACTTACAAAAGGTATTGTCACCATCAAGGAGAATGTTCAGTGCAGAGTCCAAATTGAAGAGCGATTTCTCATAGATGAAGTCCTCCAAATGCTCCTGTTTATGGATGACATTGTGCTGATTGCATCAAGCCCCAGAACAGTGCAGAGCAAAGATCCATAATCAACTGAGAGTGTTCAGCCTAACTATCCACATGGTAAAAATCAAGTGGACAAAGAATGCCTAATCTCCAGACTATGATATGCAGTTGAATGGGCAACCTAAACAGTCCATCTATCAGCATATTATATTGGGACAGGTGCTGCGGATGGACAATGGACTGAGTCCAGAATTTTAAAAAAGCATGCTGTACTCACTGCCTTTGAAAAATGCATGTTTTTTTTTTAATGACCCCAAGCTTCTACCTGAAACACAGATCCATCTTTTTAACATTAATATTCTTCCAGTGATGCTGCATAGCTTCGAATCATGGAATATCATAGTCCCTGAAGAAATACAGTTGCGGATCACTGAGAGGTCAATTCGTGGGCCTAAGTAGGCTGCAACATATCACCAACAAAGCATTATGCAAGGGAAGTAGATTTAAGGATATAATCAGAGAAATGTATATCTGGAAAAAGAGGCCAGCTGGACATGCAGTTAGAGTGATAGATGGACAGCCTGTGTTGCTGGTATCCATTGGTATCCACATAAAGTTAAGAGAACTTGAGGAAGGCCCTCAACAAGGAGAGTGGCCTCCTTGTTGCAGATTTCTAGGAAGACACAGGAAAAAGTCACACAGTATGAGAGGGTATGGCCGAGTCAAGATCTTCTCTGTTGAAGGGAGCACTCAAACTGATGCGATCACAAATCCACTGAAGTACCAAAGTATTGAAATACCACGGGCCAATTTAAAAATATTGTCAAACAAACTTCTGCTCAGGATGCCTTCAAAATCTCATAGATTCAAGCTCTTCAGTCCATTAATTGCTTTGTTGGGGAAAAGCGGTCCTATGGATTCGAACTGTTTGGACACTGCAAGCAACCTTGTGATGTTTTGGCTTAGGTAAATAATTAATATGGAGGTCATATTTTTAAAAATTCATTTTTGTGTTTTTCATTGTGAATTTAAATTAGCAGTGGTCAATATGCTTTTTAAAAAAGTTTGTATGATTTGCACTTCTGGGTCGGCCTACAAGTCACTTCAAGGACCTTTGAATACTACATTTTTAGGATTAGTGAAGATGAAAACAAGTTATCATCCCTACCTTCCATGCACAAGAGAGGTTAAGCAGTGTGAACAACAACAGTAATAGCTGACACATGTATGACATGTTGGCTAGCTACTATCGGTATTATTATTGACGGGATATACACAGCTTTAATATTTACAAACTATTTTACATACATTATCTCATTTTACCTGCACAACAACCCTGTAAGATATTATAGGTATTATCCCTAACTTAAATATAAAAAAAACCCTAAAAATTTGCAAATATCAAAAAACTATTAATTAACCAGGAATGAGTTTAATTTCATTTTTCTCTTGACTACTTTTTCCCCCATTATGTTACAATGTTCCTCTCTTTCCCCCCAATAGACTATAAATATGAAGGCAGGGGCTACATTCCATACAAATTTTACTTCCCCTTTAATACATAACAGGTTTCCCAAAAGCTTTAGAGTAGTTTTAAGCTTAAAGAGTTTTTAAAAGTTATGTAGAGGCAGCTAGGTGGCAGTGAGTAGAGCGCTGGCCCTGGAGTCAGGAGGAACTGAGTTTAAATACGGCCTCAGACACTTAACACTTTACTAGCTGTGTGACCTTGGGCAAGTCACTTAACCCCAATTGCCCTACCTTCCCCCCTCCAAAAAGATATACACAAAAAATTTATGTATTTATACTTATCAAATGATTAGTTCTTTAAAGAGAATGACTTTGCCTTCTCTTTTTCTAGTTCTCAGGTTCATAAGATGAAATAGAAATAATATATTCCTTTCATGCTGTTCAACTCAATATATATTTTTTGTATTTTCCATGTATTTTTTAAAAGGTTTCTAGTTTCCATTATTTTGTCATTTGAATTGTTTTTCTGTTTTTGTATAAAGTAAGTGAATATAAGCATAACTGTTATCTTTGTGATAGAGCAAACAGTAGAAAATGGAAAGCGTAGGTGAACCAATGAAAATTTAATAGGAAGGTAAAGCTTTTGTGGGCTTATAGATATAAGGAAGATAACTGCAAGGTTAAATTATAAAGTGAAAGTCCCATGTATTTATACTGTTTAACACAAGTGTCTTAATCTCCTATACATATCTGTAGTCCAGCACTTGGTTTTTCTTCACTTTCCACAATTACAAATTTCTATAAAAGCCTAATGTAGTGGTAGCAGAAAAAAAAAAATAGATGCACCTATAAAATTAGCCAGCTGATATCTGATTATATTACATGATAATTTTTACAGCTGTGCTATGTTTTATATTAACTGCAAAAAATCACGACATGTAAAGCGATGAAAGACTATGAAAGTGAGAAATGGCTACCGACTCTCAACTAATAATAACAGCCAGCATTCACATAAATCTTTCAAGCTTGCCAAGCACTTTACCTCCTCACAACAACCCTGTAAGGTAAGTGGTGTCATTGTGTCCATTTTACAGATGAGGAAACTAAGATGAGAAGAATTAATGGACTTGCCCAGGGTCACACAGCTATTAAGCAGGACTACAAAGCACAACCTGAATTTAGGTCAGGAAGTAGAGTTAAACCTATATTTAGAAAGTCCATGTGCTGATGTTTATATATAGGGCGCCTAACACACCGTACCCTGGGAAGAAGTTTTAACAAAATATAAGCTGTCTGTCCATCACTGAGGGCTGGTCTAATTCTTATTGGTTTAAAACATTTTCTAAAACAAATCAATCAATAAGCAACTATCAAGCAACTACTACGGACTAGACACTGTGCTAAGTACCAAGGATACAAAAACAAAGAATGAAACAGCTCCTACTCTCAAGGAGCTTACACTCTAACATTCTGTAAGTCTTTACCAAGTAAAGAGAAGGCATTTTGAGGGTGAAGGCACAATCAGCTGGGGAGATGGAGTGGTGTTAATGCTGAGCTCTGAAGAAAGCCAGAGATCCCAAAAGGCAGAGTAGAGGAGAAAGCATAGAGTATAGTCCAAGAATAGGAGATGATAGCCTGCACCAAGGTCAGCCTGACTCAGTTATAGAGGGCATGACAGGAAGAAAGCTGTGGAAAGGTATGATAACATATGTGGAAAGCTGGTCTGGAGTCAAGTCATGAATGCCCAAATGGAGACATCTGTATTTAATCCCAGAGTGTTTAACAAGGGAATAGAGGACAGAGACCAGAGGCAAGGAAACCAATTAGCAAGATATATCAGCAATAGTTAAGTTGGATGTAATGAGGGACTGAAGTAGGGTAGTGGCCATGTGAAGGGAAGGAAAGGTAGGAATCAAACATGACATGAAGGCTGTAAATCTGTATGACTATGGTGTTGCCATGGACAGAATAAGAAAGGAAAGAAAACAGGTGGGTTTGAAGAGAAAATGAAAAGAAAATGTTCTGTATATGCTGAATTTAAGATGCAATGTGCATATGATATTACATCTTAGAAAATTTCTTTTCCTAGTACCTTTAAGTTACCAGGCTCATATAAACTAGTCACTTTTTCTCTAATTGGGAACTTTGGGAATAATGATTTTAGTCTTAATTTCAAGGTGAGAGCAAAGGAAAATGAATGAAACCTATGATTAATTATAGTACAGATATACTGTAAGGTTATTAGATTTTTCCAACAGAATGTCTCCAAATGGCTTTTAATTGGTGTGGTAGCTTCAACAAATGATGTTCTATTGAGGAAAAAAAAAGATCTGTCAGACAGACTATTGCTTTTATACCTGTGTTTCCTTATGAGATATTTACAATGCCTCAACAAGTACTCCTTTGAAGGACGGCAGAGTTTCAGTGACCAAAAATCATCTAATCTCATCTTTGGAGAACAGGATTTGCCAGGATTTCCACCAAACAAATAATGAACCTACAACAGAAGAAACAGACGAGATTTTAAAACTGCTTGCATACTCAAAAATGTCCATAAGTTATAGTGATAAAAATCTATAAACAGGCTAACATGGGGGCAGCAGGTGGCGCTGTGAATAGAGCATTGGCCTTGGAGTCAGGAGGACCTGAGTTCAAATCCGGCCTCAGATACTTAACACAAAAACTAGCAGTGTGACCTTGGGCAAATTACTAAACTCCAATTGCCCTCCAAAAAAAAAAAAGAAAAGAAAAAAAACAGGCTAACATTTTTCTGCACAAAATAACTCCCTGTTCTCCTTAGTTTGCTTTGTGTCCCATTTCCACACCTCTCAAAGGCTCCATTTAGGTTCAATGTTGTTGGCACCAATATAACCTTGTGAAGAGATGTTTAAGAGACAAATAGAAAAGAAAAATGAGACAGTCCCTTTCCTGAAGTAATTTACAGTATAACTGGAAATAAAGCTGAGAATTCATTTTTTAAAAATATACACGACAAAATCAGTGCATGGCAATGCAGAATATAAGTGTTTATAGGATGTCCATCAAGTTCTCAGATCATCTAATGTTCACTGTGACTATTTTACAGAGAAGAGATCCCTTTCTCACAAGAAAGCTTACAATCCAGCTAAGTAAGTACAGAGTATAATATAAAACATATCAGAGAATAAAAGCAATATTTTTACATGAGGATATTTTTTTCTGCCTCAACATATTATGCATACAATTCTGGGAGTTGCTACCAGCTGAAAAGTGGTTCTATTTCCAAGCTAGCCCTTACAGCCAATTATGAGATGAGTAGTCTTTGGGAGAAGAGGCCTGCTTCCCACCAAGGCCAACTAACAGCATAGGCAAGTAAGTCCAAGAGCTTCACAAATACCAGTAACTCTCCCACCTCTTCTTCCCACTTAGGGAAGCAGCCCTTTCAGACAATGGGCCCACTTTTCCCATTACCACCAATATGAATTGCCCTCATTGATGTAGGAAGGTAGCTTGAGGGAGGGACAGATAGCAGCCTGGACCAGGCAGGTCACTTTGATCATGGCTTCCCCTCAGACCCTGATGGAGATAGATTAGGACCCTGAACTCAAGGCCCCCAAGAACAGCAACATTCTAAAGACTTTTAAAACTATTGATTCTCCATAGAATCAATCAGTTGCCAAACTTTGTAATTTCTTTCCCCACCGCATATGCTGAACCTATCTCCATTCCACTCAAACAACAATTTAGTCTGGGGTCCTTATTACCTGTTGCCTTGACAACCTCCAGTAGTCTTATAACTGGTTTCCTTAGCTCAAAAATCTCTTTCCTCTCTACTCCACTGCACCCTCCATAAAGGTGCCAGTGTGATTTTCTTTTTTCTTTTTTGCTTTTTGGAGGGCAATTGGGGTTAAGTAACTTGCCCAAGGTCACACGGCTAGGTTTTCGGGGTTTTTTTTCTGTTTATTTGTTTGTCTCTGTGTGTTAAGTGTCTGAGGCTGGATCCGAACTCAGGTCCTTCTGATTCTAGGGCCGGCGCTCTACTCACTGCGCCACCTAGCCACTCCAAGTGTGATTTTCTTAAAGCACAGGTTTGGCCATATCACTCTCTCATGCAATAAAACCCTGGTACATCCTCATCACCTCTATGAATAACTTGTTTGGCTTTTTACAAAATCCTTTCCTTCACACTCTAGTTCAATCAAATTGTCCTTCTGACTGTTTCTCAAACAAGACACTCTTTTACTGCTTCTGTCTTGGTACCAGGTGTCCCCCATTTTTGACATGAGTTCATGCTTCATCTCTTTAAAACATTTTCTAAAACCAATCAATCAATAAGCATCTATCAAGCAACTACTACAGCCAGACACTGTGCCAAGTACCAAGGATACAAAGAATGAAAGAGCTCCTACTCTCAAGGAGCTTACACTCTAGCATTCTGTAAGTCTTTATCAAGCAAAGAGAAGCATATTGAGGGTGAAGGCACAAGGAGCTGGGGAGATGGAGTGGAGTTTTTGGGCTTCATAAACACTGTCTACATGAAACTTTTCCTGATCCCCCCAGACTTCCTTTCTCTTCCCAAAAACAAATATCCTTTTATTTGTTTTGTCTGTAACTGTATATGTTATCTCCTCTCATAGAATGTAAACTTTTGCAGACAGGAATTCTTCCATTTCTGTCTTTGTACTCCCAGTGCCTGGTCCACATCAGGCATTTAATTAGTGATTTTTAGCTGAATTGCAACCTAGTGGATAAGTCGTAGAGCACTGCATGAGGCTCAGATAGGTTAACGTAACTTGCCCATGGTCACCAAGCTAGTATCACAGAGCAGATCTGAAGTCAGGCCTTCCCAACTGCAAATTCAGCACCATTACCAACTACAGCAAGCCTGAACAATCTGCAGCAGGCAAGCTTATGGCCTGCAGGTACAGCACACCAAGGGATTTCTTCTACATACAAAGGTTGTTTTCTTTTACATGTTTTGCTGATTTTCACCACAGTCTGTAGAGGTCTGAACTATAGGATGCCATCTCTCTTTTTCTATTACCATAATGAAAATAAATAATAAAATGAGAAGAGAGCCCTTTCTCACAAGAAAGCTTATAATCCAGCTAAATAAGCACACAGACTATAAAACAGACCGGACTAACAATAGCATGTGTAAAAGCACTAAAGGAATATGAAGAGGACTAGTTATTACATGGGGTGGAGTTAGCCTAGGAAGGCTTCCTACAGGAGGTCTCTTAAATTATGTTTTAGAAAGTGATGGGCATAAACTTCATGTCAGCGCCCTCACACTAGCTTCTTGCTCTGTTTATATGAACTAGCATTTCTGAAGCAGGATCTAAAACATGTTGGGCTTCAATAAGAGCTGGCAAACTGCAATTTCTATATTGTCAAAACTACTTTATTTTAATTATTTTCTTACAAAACTACCTCTTCTTCTAAGAAACCATATGGCTGCCCATATTTAGTCCCGCACAAACATCAATTTCTTTCAAGTAGGTGAAAACTGAACTTCTTTCGCCCTCACACTCTATTCTGAGCCAAATTTCTACACACATTCAAAAAAAAAAAAACAAACCCAGTTCCTTTAAAGCTTGGGACAAAATACATATATTTGCATCTTTCCATGGAACTGTTCTTTTAAAGCAAGAGAATAAAATCTATGGCAAAAAATTTAATATTAAAATTTATAACAGAATCTAGTATGAGAACCATGCCAGTTAAGTATGTAGAAAAAAAACACACACACCTTTCCAAATATAAGAATCTGAGGGGTAAAAAGCTCTTAACTCTAAACATGACTTCATAAGAGAGGCTTATTAAAGGGCCCCTGTAGACTGCAAAGAATAAGTAGTTGTACTTGTATTGAAGGAAGAAACTTTAGAATTCACTGTTGAAAAACTACTATCAATAATATTAATAATTTGTATTCCAATCTAACTCAGGAGCATTTATTATGTATCTATTATATACAAGTTGCTAGGCCAGACACACTATATATAAAACAAATAAACAATCAGAAAAACTCTGAACTGTCTCCGCCCTCTAGTTTTCTCTTTTCCTGAGAAACCTGAGTTTACACTAATATGTAAAGACATGGGTAATTGACATTTCCTATGGTGCTTTACAATTCATTAAGCACTTTACACACATTCATTAGAACTCGAGGCTTACTTGGTGAAGTAGCACAGGGATCATTCTTTCCATTCATAGATAAGAAAACTAAATCTAAGCTAAGACACTTCTTTGAGATTACACAGCAGGAAGTAACTAGACTTATTGTGCTTCCTCTCCCAATGAATAATGTTAAAGCAGAAAAACAATGTCAGAGGTGATTCTGAAAAAGGATTTTTTAAAAGAACAAAATAAAAGATCAACCTGTATTTCTAAACCATTTGTACCTGTCTTGAGAAGGTTCTAAGATCCATTCTGTTTGTCTGGAGTAGGGAAGAGAAGCAGCTTCAGAACCATGGAAACCTGGGTTTGATTTGTGACTGACTTAGACTGGCTGTTTGATTCTGGGCAAGTCATTTGACTTCTTGGTGTTCAAAGTGAGAAGAAGTGACTAAAAATGTCATGATCTGAGCTATGTCCATTCAGAGGTTGCAGAACAGCTGCTAATCTGTTTGACAGTTTCCTCAGCAGGAGTTCTCTACATTAACAAAATTATAGGTCTGAATCACCCATTCTCTCTCCAAAACAGCATCAATAACTGAATTTATGTCTTGGGAGGAAATACTAAAAGTGGACAAGGTGATCTATGAGCATACTGTAGAGGCCATGCTTCCAGGGAGTCAAAATGGGATTAAAATTTTAATGTAGGAGTGGCTAGGTGGCAAAGTGAAACACCAGCCCTGGAGTCAGGAGGATCTGAGTTCAAATCGACCTTAGACACTTAACACTTACTAGCCCTGTGACCTTGGGCAATCACTTAACCCCAATTGCCCTGCCTTCCCCCCTCCAAAAAGGAAAAAAAAATTTTTTTGTTAAATTTAAATGTACACAAAACTAATCAAAAGCTGACTGCAATAGTAAATGTCAATTTTTCTCACTTCTAATTTATTGAAATCCTGTACTGATGTCCTTCCAAAGCATGGAGGTAGTCTAGGGCTCTAGGGCTATAGTATCAAACTCAACAGAAGTGGGTCCCTGAGGGCTGCATACTGACTTAGAAAATCACAAACTAATACCAACTATGTTGTACTGAATTATTTATCTGGGTAAATACTTCCCAATTACATTTTTTGGTATTTATTTAATTTTCCCCCACCCCCAGTTACATGCAAACAACAATAGTTTTTAAAACTTTGAGTTCCAAAACCCAACCACATTTTAATCTGATTTGTCCCATCAGTTTGACGTCTCTGCTCTAGAGGGATAAATAGGTTGAGTGCAAGCTTTGCTAGATCCTACCAAGGTGAAAAGGTTACAGGACCAATGACAGAATGTTCATCTATTATCTGAGAGTCAGCCAACCTAATAATAATTATTAATAATCTGCTTTGAGGTTTAAGAAGTACTTTCTTGGGGTGGCTAGGTGGCGCAGTGAGTAGAGCGTCGGCCCTGAAGTCAGAAGGACCTGAGTTCGGATCCGGCCTCAGACACTTAAAGCACACACAAACAAAAACCTAGCTGTGTGACCTTGGGCAAGTTACTTAATCCCAACTGCCCTCCAAAAAGAAAAAAAAAAAAAAAGAAAAAAAAAGAAATACTTTCTTCACAACAAACCTGAGGTGGAGATTTTAAAGACAAGAAAATTGGATTCTGAGGGGTTAAGTGAGCTATGAGGTCACCCAGTCCAGTTCCTTCACTGTATACCTGAAGAAGCAAAAGTCCAGGTAGGTAAAGTGACTTCCTTATAGTCACACAACTAGTAAGCCCTAATACATCCAGGACAGGGCCACCAATCTCCTGCCTCCAGCTCTTGTGCTCCTAAAGTTCATCAACAGAAGACTGCCTACAAGGTGATGAATTTGGGGGCCATAACTATTCATGAAAACCATTATGAAAAAGCTATGATCTGTGAGGAATGAGTATCTAGACTAATGGAATTGTAGGTCTTTGAAGTATTGTTTGTAACCATGTTTAATCATCATGAGGATATAGCTCAAAACTGTCACATAACTTGATCAAGCAAGTTAATTTTAGGATTCCTGGAGGGGCTTTATATTAATCATATTGCCTGTCAGATATAATGACAAATACAGCACACTTGTGGGAAAAGTTTTTTTTTTTAATGCTATGGTATTATATGGGTAAGATCAAATAAGAATAAATTTGTTTAAAAGGGATCCCAGTAATTATATATTGCAATAAAAAGAATCTAGGAATTATTCATCTTGGTCATTAATGTCATGCTACACTTAAGCTTTTTATATAGAAGCATTCCCTAAAATTTCAAAAATATTAATTACTTTCCAATGATAAGATGCAGTAGCAGCTCCCTACAGAAGAAAAATTATTTACTTTACTTTCAACTCAAGACTAAGGGAACGAGCTCTTACTGAAATCCAGCGTTGTCCTTTCACTTACAGACGTCTGATCATGGCCCATTTATTCACTTTCTCTTCAACTAAGAGCAAGAATATTGCCTCTGTAAAATACAAACTACTAAAATAGAGCTAATGGCTTTGGTAAGTCAAAAGAAATCTTTTTAAACACTTGAACACTAATAGATGTCAGAAGCTATAAATTACCCTTGCCTTCATTGTTGTTACTGGGCTGACAGAAGGGAGCAAATGACTCATTCTAACCAACAGAAGTAAAAAATTATTCCTTTAGATGAAAATGAAAACTTAACACGGTTTGTTTTCAAGCAGTGTGGCACTCATATAACAGCATTATGAGAAAAGGAAAAAACACAACTTTTACCTGTTTTTGTATGGATGACAAAAGCCTCCCCTTATTATGTGTCATCTATCAGTTGTGAGCAGCTGACATGCAAACTGTTAACAACTACTAAGAAAAAAATGTCCGATAGCTCCCAGTACTGAGAGCACCAACTGAATCCAAAAAAAGTTCAGAGAGTAAAAATATCAAGTGCCAAATATACTGCTTACATTTTCCTCAAATAAGTTTTATACAACTGATAGGAAACCAATGGCCAGAATTCCTTGGGCAATTTTAGTTGGTATGTCATAGTTTATATGTAGACTATACAACAGTACCTTATGTAATTCATCATACACAAGCTGGTGGGCGAATCTTGGGCATGGTTCCTCCTCCTGTAGACTTTTACTTGGATTATCCTTCGCAGCTTGATCATTTTTATAGACACAAGACCTGCAATACAAATTGTCATTATGGCACTGCCTCAATAAATCAGTAGCAAACATGAGATAAATGGAATTAAAGCAAATAAATAAAACTGCATGTTTAATAAGTACTAGCAGATGCAAGATTCTATTTTTTGTGTGATCTTTTTATTTTAAAAATCTTATTATCGATATATTGTTTTGCATAACATCTTCATTTCCAAGTAGATTCCTATTTCCTCCACCTGCTCAGTGAGGCATCCCTTATTATAACATAAAAGAAGGAAAAAAAGCAGGTCAGCAAAACTAACAGATGAACCATGTATGATGCAATAAGGAAGTTTTTTAAAGAAAGGCGTAGCTAACAGTTAATTCTGAAGTTCAGATCTTAATCAAAAAGGTAATCTTAAATTGCTTGCTCGAACTGTTCCTGAAGCCCAAGGCTCCTTCAAGAATACTTACAGAGACGATATAAGATCTTCCAAATAGAAATCAGCACCTATTATAACATCTTCTATACTGTAGGTGCTTAATAGTATGTATGCTAAATTGAAACAACTCATTTCCAGGGCTCATTTTCTAGGGCACTGAGAAAAAGTAGATGCGTCTTTGGAAAGGAAGGAAAAAAGAAATGGAGAAAAGAAAGAAAAGGAACTGTGTTTAATAGCAATAAAAAGCTTGCATTTAAGTTCCTTTGTTTTTTCCCCTCAACAAATAAATGTCCTATCTTGAAAGCAGTTAATTTCTTTGCTGCTGAGTCCCACCCAAAATAATAGTGGGGGAGTTCTTTGAAGGGTCTGTAATTCATTGGAATATTAGTCCACAGATCAAAGAATGATCATAGAATAATTGAAGTAGGTAAACATCTAGGTAAACCCTTTCACTTTTCAGATGATGAAATTCAGAGAGGTTAACCTAATGAAGGGCACATGGTTAGTTAGAGTGAGAGTAAGAACCTAGGTCTCCATGTGCCCAGCCCAATACTCTTTCTACAAAGTAAAAAATCTTGTAAAACATGATCATTTATTTTTAAGTGTAAGATTTTTAGGTGTTACCCAGCAGGTATCTCATCTTATTTAATCTTTTTATCTCCCTACACATAGAACAAGATTCAATAAATATTTTTTGAATTGAACTGTATTTTGTATAAAATGGCACAAATTGATAGCCTTTTAAGTACATTTCTCTTTAAACCAACAGATCTTCCATTCTTCCCATTTTTCTAAGATTTCATAAATGCCTATTACAAACAAGATCTGCCCTGGGATTTTAGCACACATAGACTGTTTCTTACCAACTATTCCTCACAATGTCATAAATCCAGAAGGAGTTCCTAACATTCTCTTCCCTCTTCTCTTTGTCTTTGCTGAGTCCAGACAGGACGTGTATTTCATTCAGTTCTGGATCAATGGTTGCTCTTTGTGTAAAACCCGTCATGGGGACTATTAAATTGGAAGGGAAAAATAACAAAAATTCACATTAGATAATGGATACAACACAAAAAATTAATTCTAAGAAGATAAATATATTTGTTTCTTGGCTTAGTGGGGAAAGGGAGAGAAAAAACTAAGTAAAGAATTTACTATTTGGATCACTTTTGACAAAAGGTGAATGTTCAAATGTCCAATTTACAAGCTGAAAACCAGAATTTAAACCTGGACCTAAAAAAGCAAACCTTGATGAAAGGTGGAGACAGGGGCACATTCAAATTCTTATCATTCATATAAATACACCAAGACCAATTTATCTGTGCTTTTTAAAAAAAATCAGTTTGGATCTGTGATTTTACTGCTTTAGGGAACTCTCAGGGTGAAAAAGTTCCTGTACTAACAGAGTTACATAATCCTTCTTCAACTTAGTCTTGTAGCTTTGGGCTATATATGTTTTAACTATGAAAGATAAACTGGCTTGCAGAGAGTTATAGAATTATTACATGCCCTAGGTGGGACTCAAACCAGTTCTTTTTGTGCACGCATGTACACACACACATACACGCACACACACACCACACCCCCGAACATAGTGTCAGAATATATCTAAATTCAACAGAGAAACAAGTGGGGAATGTGTCAAATGAACAAAGGAGGGTTTTACACACACACACACACACACACACACACACACACACACACACACACACACACACACACACACACAGCATGATACATAAATATATCCAAACTGGATAGGGAAATGGCATGTAGGGGGAACGATCAGGAAGGAAAATACTAAGGAGGGAATAGATCAAAGCAAAACAAACTTCCTGATCCTAAAATGGAAGGGGGAGGGGAAGAAGAACCACAATCTAAGGTGGCACCTTAGACTGCTTCTTAGTTAAGGAATGGCCGAACAAACCATGGTTTATTAATATAACAGGTTATTACTAAACCGTAAGGAATGACAAGAAAGAATATCAGAGAATTCCAAGTAATCTGAACTGACACAAGAATGACATGAGCAGAAGCAGGATAATAACTTATATAAGGACAACACTGAAAAACAACTTTGAAAGACTTAAGAACTCTGATCAATGCAACTGCCAACCATGTCTCCAAATGAAGCATACTAACCATCTTCTGACAAGAGGCGAGATGGATACAAGGTGCAGAGGCATGTTTTTAAACACGGTTACTGTATAGCTTTGTTTTGAGGTTTGTTTGTTTTTATGAGAGAGAGAGAATGCTTATGAGAATGAATTAGTGATGATGACACCAAAAAAAAAAAAGATGGACATTGAAACATACTTTAAAATATGGAGAAGAGCAAAACACTGCCAAGTAGGAGCATTAAAAGTAACAAATAGAATTTACTACATAGACACACACACATGATTGGTATGAAATGGAGATTCATGTCATTCAGAATCCTTTCTGGAAGTGCTCTGTCAAGTGTGTAGAAATGTCCTTTCCTGAGGTGTTTAAATCGAGGGGGGAAATTTTATTTCATGCAACCTTTGCCATGGTTTTTAAAATGCTAACATTTGAACAAAATACTATGCTTTCAGATAGAATAAGAATTAAGCTATCAAAAATTTTAAAGTACCAAGTTGGAATATTTAAATCAAAACAGAACATTAAACAAGGTAGCTAATACTGAGTTTGAGTCTTATTCGCTCACTCATCTAATGGCAAGAATCCTATTTTTTTTTTAAGTTTGCCTTAAACTTATAATTAACATTTGAATTCCTATTCCCAGGAGATCTATACTACATACAAACTCACAAGTAACATGTCTAAAGTATTTTAGTAGAGAACTAAGTGCAGCCAGGACAAACACATTAAATATATACACTCAATTCTCAGTCTTCAAAACTTTCATTCTTTATGCCATATCCTTAGGTGGTTCTTAAGGTATGTGTTCTTTTCTTTCCTTAAAGATAACATTAAGTATCACTAAAACTAAGTTTGCTTTATGACTTATTTTTAAATTTAAGTTCTATTCAAAGCACTAAACTTAATTTTTATATGCACTCTGTTCCTCTAGTTCTGCCTTCCTATATACCCCTCATTTCTATTATTTAGTAAAGGTTTTTAGATATTTTTCTATATTCTTTTTACCTACTGATCTTTGATTTTCCCCCCCAGAAGCCCCAATTCAACTAAGAAAATTTTTGCTTTAGATAATTCTTTGGATATACTCTCAACATTGGAATTATATGATCAAAGGCGTAGATTAGTTTTGTTACTTTTATTGTATATTGCTAGAATGTTCTCTAAAGAATTCAACAAGTCTGCATTTCCATCAGTAATGAGTGTACTTGTTTCTACACAATATTACCAGCATTATATTTTGTTGCTTTTATTTTTTTGTAAATCTAGGGTAAGGTGGTACCTCAAAATCAATAAGGTAGAACATTTTTACTAAATTGCCAATTATCTACTGACCATTTATAAATTGAAGAGTAGGAGCAACTTTTACAAATTTTGTATATTCGTAGTATTTTTAGATGTCAAGTTTTAAAAAATTAAATGTTATTCTATTTTAGAAAGGTAGTATGGTATAATGGAAATGGCACAAACATCAGAGCCAGGAAGACATGGGTTCAAACCCTTCCTCTGAGACAAGCTGAATATGTGACTCTAGACAAGTTGCTAACAACCCTTCAGAGTGATGTACGCCTTCCTAAGACTATAAAGTTATAGAGAATGTGATAAGCTGAACTGGTAGGAAGAACTTCCTCACCAGAAAATTCCTGGATATCAAGTTTTTATCTGTTACATATGCCATAAATATTTTTCCTGATTTTTCTTTTAATTATAAGTTTTCCCAAAACATTTTATTTTTAGGTAGTCAAACAATTTTCTGATCTCTAAGAAAATTTTGTTGGTTGAACAGAAAAAAAATAATTTCCTCAATGTAAATTAGTACTATAATTTCTTCCATCTTTTAAAAATTTTTGATCAGTAAAAATTTATTGATGCCTTTAGTAAAAATAATTATTTACAAAAATACTACGCTTTTCCTCCCCTCCATACCTGGATGAAGCCTTTCTCTGTAACAAAGAAAAACCATTAAATAAATTATGCAATCCAATAGTGTTCATGCTTGACAATGTATACAACATTCTACCTTAGAAGCTTGTCACCACTCTACTGGGAGGAAAGAGGTTTATGTCACTATCTGTTCTCAAAGACCTTCTTTAGTTTCTCAATTACCCAGACTCTGACTTCCTTTAGGAATTTTTAAAAATTTACATTTTTGCAGTTACTGTGTATATTGTTCACATATTCCTGTTTATTTTACTCTGCATTAGTTCATATAAATCTTGTCATGTACATTTGAATTCCTCGTATTTGTCATTTGAATGGGATATTTTACTATATTCATATACCACCTTTTTTTCATATAACCCCCAAAGGATGGGTATTTTGTCAATAGTCTTTTCCTATCAGTAAGAGGATGCCTATTTTGATATATGCTGGGCCTTTGCTTTTGATCTCCTTAGGATATATGAGCAGTTAAAGGGAAAAGTGGGTTAAACAGATATGAAAAATTCAGTCTCTTTAACACAACATTGCAAATTTTTATCTCAGATCAACTCTCAGGTCCAAATGAAGGATATCAATGTGCCTATCTTTCCAAAGATCTATTAACAATGAATATTTTTGTCTTTTATATCACCTTTTACAAGTTATAGGAAGTGAGGCAAAACCTCAGAGTTGTTTTAATTTTTATTTGTCTTACTATTAATGACTTAAACCATGCTTTCAAAAAGGCCTTTTATACTTTGTAAGAATCTTAAAATCAGTTCTCTCATGTCCTTTGGCCACTTAATTAAGTGGAAATGGTTGTGGGCCTTCAGTTTTGTCAGTTGCCTACATGTCTTGGCTCTCAGACTTTTCTCAGTGTTCTTTACTGTAAATCTTTTTTTTCCCCAATCACAAGTTTCTCTTTTCCTATTTTATCTTTAAATTGAAAAAAATTAAATCTTATTTTTTTCTCAATTAAGAAACATGTCTTCTTTTCCCCCACCCCTTTACCGTCTCCCAGTAGAAAAAGAAAAGAAAGAAAAATAAAAACAACAAACATACATATAGGCAAGCAAAATACATTCCCACACTGGCCATTTCCAAAAATTATTTACAATTATAGTTGATCATTACAATGAAAAGAATTGAGTCTTTCAAAACTGTTCATTTTTATAATGTTGTGGTAGTTTAAATTGTTCTCCTGGTACTTCTATTCATTTCTCTCAGTTTTAAAGTGAGGTTCAAGTGATACCTGCTCTTACTTGAACCGCTGGATAATAAATAGGTCCCTGCCCTGTTAAGTCTACCAACTGTATCCTCCCCCTGCCCCACCCCACCCCTCTTCATCTCTCAAGAACAAAACAGCAATAAAAAATTCCCAGGCCATTCATCTTATTTGACTCCCTCTATCATACTATGGTTCTTAGAGAATGCTTTTATCATTTTTCTCTCCTCTTCTCCCCTCCCCTAATAAAATTTAATAATTTATCCTTAAGAGACTTTTTTGATTGCTCATATGTACTTTTATATATTTCTCTTTACTCTGTGTTTATATTTCAAAATTCCTCACCAGTTCCAGTCTTTTCATCAGGAAAGCTTAGAAATCCTCTTTCATTAAAGAGCCATTCTTCTCTTGTAGGATTATATACAGTTATGTTGGGTAAACTATTCTTTGTAAGTTCTCTTTTATTTTATTTGCCTTTACAATATTGTATTCTATACTCTCCCTTCTTTTTACTGATAGCTGCTAAATCTCATGTAATCCTAACTCTACTTTCTCAATATTTCAACTCCCTAGGGCTTCTTACAGTATTTTTCCCCTTCATCCTGGAAAGCCTGTATTTTGGCTATGATATTCTTATAAGTTTTTGTTTTGGGATTTCTATCAGAAGGTTAAAGCTATCTATAGGTCATATGAAAAAATGCTCTAAATCATTGATTAGAAAAATGAAAATGGGGGTGGCTAGGTGGCGCAGTGAGTGGAGCGTCAGCCCTGGAGTCGGAAGGACTGGAGTTCGGATCAGACCTCAGACACTTAATGCACACACAAACAAAAACCTAGCCGTGTGACCTTGGGCAAGTTTACTTAACCCCAATTGCCCTCCAAAAGGCAAAAAAAAAAAAAAAAGAAAATGAAAACAACTCTGAGGTACTATTTCACATGTATCAGATTAACTAATATGAAAAAAGAAAAAGGAAAAATGACAAATGGTATAGAGGATGTGGAAAAATCTGAAGACTAATGCACTGTTGGTAGAGTTGTGAACTAAGCCAACCATTCTGGAGAACAATTTCGAACTGTGTCCAAAAGGCTCATAAAGCTGTCCATACCCTTTGACCTAACAATACCACTATTAGTTCTGTATTCCAAAAAGACCAAAGGAAAGGGGAAAGGACTTACATGTACAAAAATATTTACAGCTGCTCTTTTTATTGTGGCAAAGAATTGGAAATTGGGAGGATGTCCATCAATTGGGGAATGACTAAATACACTGTGGTATATGATTGTGATGGAATATTATTGTTCTGTAAGAAATGACAAGCAGGATGCTATCAGTAAAACCTGGAAAGACTTACTTGAATTGATGCAAGGTGAAGTGAGCAGAACCAGGAGAACACTGTATAGAGTAACAGCAATATTGTCCAATTATCAACTGAATCACTTAGCTATTCTTGGCAATACAATGATCTGAGATAAATTTAGAAGACTTACGATGAAAAGTAACTGATAGAGTCTGAATGCTGATTCGAGCATACTTTTTAAAGCTAATTTTTTTTGTTCGCTGGTGGTTAATTTTTGGTCTATGTTTTCTTTCACAACATGACTAATATGGGAATGTTTTACATGAATGCACATATATAACCTATATCAATTTTCCATGAGGGGTAAAGGGAAGAGAGAGAGAGAGAGAATTTGGAACTCAAAATTTTTAAAAATAGCAAATGTTGGGGGGCAGAGCCAAGATGGCAGAGTAGAAACTGCTCTTCCAAGCCTCTCTGCCCCCAGATTCCCCACAAACTATGTAAAAAAGGACTGTGAACAACTTCTGGAGCCCCAGCACCCACAGAACGACACAGAGAAGATAACCTCCCGCTGAGGACAGCCCAGCAGCCCTGCAGGAAGGACCAGCGCAGCGGTCTGGGAGCCGGCAGCGCGCAGAGCGCAGAGCACAGACCGAGCCGAGCCGAGCCCAGGTCCGCGTGAGCCGAGGTTTTAGCCCCAGGGCGGCAGGGCCAGCAGCCAGCTGGAGGAACCCCAGAACACCAGGAGCTGTGGCAATTCCAGAATTATCAACATAGACATGCCTAGGACAAAGTAAGAGGTTAGTGTCCTATGGACTTTGGGACCTGTATTTGGGGAATGCGTCAGCTCCCTCCCCTGGGGGCTAGAAGCCGCTGAGGAGACACGCCACTTTGTAGTTTTCAGAGGCATTTCCGGCTCCCAGCCTACAAATCGTGGGGAGATCCAGCGATCAGTCTTGGGGGGTAATCGCTCTTGCTTTAACCTCCCTGGATCTGGATTGTGATCTAGGGTGGAAGTTGTGGGTGGGTTTACAGCTTGCCAGAAACGGAAGTTGCCCCCCACACGTTCGGGACGAAAATTCCTCTATCTGGCCTTAAAGCCATAGTGTGGCAACAAGCCCAAAAGTCAAGCAATTAAGTGGCAACATGCCAAGGCAAAGGAAACAGAAAAATGCAACCCTAGACTCCTATTTTGGGGGCATAGAGCGGGAAAAGGACTGTGAGGTCAGAAGTCCTGCTCCAAAAGCCCCAGGGGAAAACATGAGCGGGTTGCAGGCCATAGAGGACCTTAAGAAGGACTTAAAAATCAAATAAGAGAAGTGGAGGAAAAATTGGAAAGAGAAATGAGAAGGATGCAGGAAAAGTATGAAATGAGGGTCAACAGCCTGACTGAGGAAAACAACACCTTAAAAAATAGACTAACTCAAATGGCAAAGGAGGCCCAAAAGGGCAATGAGGAGAAGAATGCCTTAAAAAGTCGAATTTGCCAGATGGAAAAAGAATCTCAAAAGTTCACTGAGGAGATTCATTCATTCAGAGTTAGACTGGAGCAAATGGAAGCTAATGACTTTATGAGAAATCAAGATGCTGTTAAGCAGATCCAAACAAATGAAAGATTAGAAGGCAATGTGAAATATCTCATGGGAAAAACCACTGACCTGGAAAAATAGATCCAGGAGAGACAATTTAAAAATTATTGGACTACCTGAAAGCCATGATCAAGAAAGAACCTAGAAATCACCCTTCAAGAAATTCTCAAGGAAAACTGCCCTGATGTTTTAGACCCAGAGGGCAAAATAGAGGTTGAAAGAATCCACAGATCACCTCCTGAAAAAGATCCCAAAAAGAAAACTCCCAGGAATATTATAGCCAGGTTCCAGAATCCCCAGATCAAGGAGAAAATACTACAAGCAGCCAGGAAGAAACAATTTCAATATTGCGGAAACACAATCAGAATAGCCCAGGACCTGGCAGCTTCTACACTGAGGGATCGAAGGGCATGGAATATGATATTCCAGAGGGCAAAAGAACTGGGAATGAACCCAAGGGTCACCTACCCAGCGAAACTGAGTATTTTGTTTCAGGGGAAAATATGGTCATTCAGTGGAATAGAGGACTTTCAAGCATTCTTGAGGAAAAAACCAGAGTTGAATAGAAAATTTGACATCCAGACACAAGAAGGAAGAGATGCCTGAGAAGGTAATCAGGGAAAAGAAATCAAAAGGAACTTATCAAAGTTGATCTATTTACATTCCTATATGGAAAAGCAATATCTGTGACTGATGATATCTTTCTCACTATGAAAATAATGGAAGAAGGGGGTGTGGTCATATGAATACATATGTGAATGTGTGTGTATATGGTTACAGTTATATATGGATAGAGGCATAGGTTGAATTTGTTGGGAAGGGAGAATACTCAAGGGATGAAAGTATGAGGTGAGAGAGGAAAGTGGCAAGAGGAGATGGGGAGAGACAGGGTAGGGTAAACTATCCCATCTAGAAGAAGCAAGGGGAAGTGGTTGCAAAGGAGGGAGAATAAGGAAGGCTAAAAAGACAAAACAACATCCCATAGAATTAATTCAGAGAAAAAATGACATACATACTAAATGGGATATCTCAACCTGCAGCAGGATAGGGGGAAGGGGGATGAGAGGAAGGATAATGGATGGGAGGGCATCCTTGGGGGGAAGGGAGGTTGGAAGTACCCACTATAGAAGAGGGACAGGATCATGTAGGGAATGGACCAGGTGGGGGTGGGATGAGTGGGAGGGAATTATAAGCAGCCTTGTACAATATATCTACTATGATAATGTTTTGCATAGCTAGACATGTACAAATATACTGAATTACTTATCT
>WOXC01008914.1:0-42067 GCA_011680675.1 Gymnobelideus leadbeateri | reverse complement strand
CAACTCTTTATCAAGAATGCTTTGAATTCATGTATTTTAAAAGAATTCAGAAAAATTCAGGTTTGGACCTTTTTTCATAAAAACTGTTACAAGCTTACTTGGTAGAAAAGGTATACCTGAGCATAACTCTCTAGAAATAGGGATTACTCAAAAGTTCTTTTCTGTTACAGCTTTCTCTTAGCTAGTTTTCTTAAACAGAATCAGATATCAGATGCTTTGGCTTCTTTTCCTGGAAATGGCATCATCAGGTTTTCTGCCATTGAAACCAATGAGTTCAGAAATAAAGGCCTTTGCTACAAAAGTAAAAGCATAGCTTCTGCAGTCTGACTAAAGATGTGGAGGGTTATAGCAACTCTGTGTACCACAGCGCTTTGAATTCAAGTATTTTAAAAGACTTCAGAGTAATTCAGGTTTTGACATTTTTTCAGATATACTGTTACAATCATGTTTCGTAGAAAAGGTATATCTGAGCATAACTCTCTATACACAGGGATTACTCATAAGTTCTTTTCAGTCACAGCTTTTTCTTAGCCGGTTGTCCTAAACACATGTATTACATTTCAAATTATTGGCTTCTTTTCTTGGTAATGGCCTCATAAGTATTTCCCTCTTTGAAATCAATGAGGGCAGATATAAAGGCCTTTTGCTACAAAATAAAAGCAAAGTTTCAGCAGTCTGACTAAAGATGTGGAGGGTTATAGCAACTCTGTGGACCACAGTGCTTTTAATTCAAGTATTTCAAATGATTTCCCAGTAATTCATGTTTTTAACTTTTTTCAGATATGCTGTTACAATCATGTTTGGTAGAGAAGGTTTATCTGAGCATAACAGTCTAGGAACAGGGATGACCCGGAAATTCTTTTCTGTCCAACTTTCTCTTAGCTAGTTTTCTTAAACACAGGCATTACATTTCAAATGCTTTGGCTTCTTTTCATGGAAATGACATCATTAGGTTTTCCCCCCATTGAAACCAATGAGGGCAGCTATAAAGGACTTTTGCTAAAAAATAAAACCAAAGCTTCAGCAGTCTGACTAAAGATGTGGAGGGTTATAGCAACTCTGTATCAAGAATGTTTTGAATTCACGTATTTTAAAAGGCTTTCGAAAAATTCAGGTTTTGACCTTTTTTATAAAAACGGTTACAAGCTTATTTGGTAAAAAAGGTATATCTGAGCATAACTTTCTAGAAATAGGGATTACCTGGATGTTCTTTTCTGTTTCAGCTTCCTCTTAGCTAGTTGTCTTAAACACAATCATATATCAGATGCTTTGGCTTCTTTTCCTGGAAATGGCATCATTAGGTTTTACCCCATTGAAACCAGTGAGGGCAGATATAAAGGCCTTTTAGTACAAAAGTAAAAGCATAGCTTTTGCAGTCTGACTAAAGATGTCAAGGATTATAGCAACTCTCTGTACTACAGTGCTTTGAATTCAAGTATTTTAAAAGACTTCAGAGAAATTCATGTTTTAATGTTTTTTCAGATAGAATATTTCAATCATATTTGGTAGAAAAGGTATATCTGAGAATAACTCTCTAGAAACTATAATTACCCAGAAGTTCTGTTCTGTCACAGCTTTCTCTTAGCTCATTTTCTTAAACCCGGCATTACATTTCAAATGGTTTGGCTTCCTTTCATGGAAATGGCATCATTAATTTTCCCCAAGTGAAACCAATGACGGCAGATATAAAGGCCTTTTGCTACAAAAGTAAAAGCAAAGCTTCAGCAGTCTGACTAAAGATGTGGAGGGTTATAGCAACTCTGTGTACTACAGTGCTTTGAATTCAAGTATTTTAAAAGACTTCATAGTAATTCAGGTTTTGACCTTTTTTCAGATATGCAGTTACAATCATGTTTCATAGAAAAGGTATATCTGAGCACAACTCTCTATACACAGGGAATACTCATAAGTTCTTTTTAGTCACAGCTTTCTCTTAGCTCGTTTTCTTAAACCCGGCATTACATGTCAAATGCTTTGGCTTCTTTTCATGGAAATGGCATTATTAATTTTCCCCAAGTGAAACCAATGACGGCAGATATTTTTCAGATATACTGTTACAATCATGTTTCGTAGAAAAGGTATATTTGAGCATATCTCTCTATGCACAGGGATTCCTCATAAGTTCTTTTCAGTCACTGCTTTCTCTTAGCTGGTTGTCTTAAACACAGGCATTACATTTCAAATGCTTTGGCTTCTTTTCTTGGTAATGGTCTCATAAGTTTTTCCCTCATTGAAATCAATGAGGGCAGATATAAATGCCTTTTGTTAAAAAAGTAAAAGGAAAGCTGCAGCAGTATCACTAAAGATGTGGAGGGTTAAAGCAAGTCTGTGTACAACAGTGCCTTGAATTCAAGTATTTCAAAAGACTTCTGAGACATTCAAGTTTTAACTTTTTTCAGATAGACTGTTGCAAGCATATTTGGTAGAAAAGGTATATCTCAGCATAACTCTCTAGAAATAGGGATTACCCGGAAGTTCTTTTCTGTCGCAGCTTTCTCTTAGCTAGTTGTCTTAAACGCAGGCATATATCAAATGCTTTGGCTTCATGGAAATGGCATCATTAGGTTTTCCCCATTGCAACCAATTAGGGGAGATATAAAGACCGTTTGTTTAAAAAGTCAATGCAAAGCTGCAGCAGTCAGACTAAAGATGTGGAGAGTTAAAGCAACTCTGTGTAGAACAGTGCCTTGAATTCAAGTATTTCAGAAGACTTCTGAGACATTCATGTTTTTACCTTTTTTCAGGTAGACTGTTACAAGCATGTTTAGTAGAAAAGGTGTATCTGGGCATAACTCTCTTAGAAACAGGGATTACGCGGATGTTCGTTTCTGTTGCAGGTTTCTCTCAGCTAGTTGTTTTAAATCCAGGCATTGCATATCAAATGCTTTGCCTTCTTTTCTTGCAAATGGCATTATTACCTTTTCACCCACTGAAACCAATCATGGCAGATATAAAGGCCTTCTGGTAAAAAGGTAAAAGCAAAGTTTCAGCAGTGTGACTAAAGGTCTTTAAGGTTAAAGCAACTCTGTGTACCACAGTGCTTTGAATTCAAGTATTTTAAAAGAAATTTAGGTTTTTACCTTTTTTCAGATAGACTGTTACAAGAATCTTGGGTAGAAAATGTGTATGTGGGCATAACTCTCCAGGAACAGGGATTCCCTGGAAATACTATTCTGTCGAGGTTTCTCTTAGCTAGTTTTCTTAAACATAGGCATTACATTTCAAATAGTTTGGCTTCTTTTCATGGAAATGGCATCATTAAGTTTTCCCCCATTGAAACCAATGAGGAAAGATGGAAAAGCCTTTTGCTAAAAAAGTAAAAGCAAAGCTTCAGCAGTCTGACTCAAGATGTAAATGATTAAAGCAACTCTGTGTCCAAGAGTGCTTTGAATTCAAGTATTTTAAAAGACTTCAGAGAAATTCAGTTTTTGGCTTTTTTCAGATAGACTGTTACAAGCATATTTGGTAAAAAACGTATATGTTACCAAAACTCTCTAGAAGTAGGGATTACCCAGAAGTTCTTTTCTGTAACAGGTTTCTCTTAGCTAGTTGTCTTAAACACAGGCATTATTTATCAAATGCTTTGCCTTCTTTTCGTGGAAATGGTATGATTAAGTTTTGTACCATTGAAACCAATGAGAGTAGATATAAAGGCCTTTTGCTACAAAAGTAAAAGCAAAGCTTCAGCAGTCTAATTAGAGATGTGGGGGGTTATAGCAACTCTGTGTACCATAGTGCTTTGAATTCAAGAATTTCAAAAGACTTCTGAGATATTCAGGTTTTTACCTTTTTTCAGATAGACTGTTACAAGCCTGTTTGGTAGCAAAGGTATATCTGAGCATAACTCTCTAGGTACAGTGATTTCCTGGAATATCTTTTCTTTCCAGGTTTCTCTAAGCTAGTTGTCTTAAACGGAGGCATTCCATTTCAAATGCTTTGGCTTCTTTTCTTGGAAATGCCATCATTAAGTTTTCCCCATTGAAACCAATTAGGGCCGTTTTAAAGGACTTTTACCAAAAAAGTAGGCAGGTATAAAGCACTTTTGCCAAAACAGTAAAAGCAAACCTTCAGCAGTCTGACTAAAGTTGTGTAGAGTTGAATGAACTTTGTGTACAACAGTGCTTAGAATTCTTGTATATTAAAGGACTTCTGAGAAATTCAGTTGTTCACCTTTTTTCACTTAGCCTATTCTGAGCATGTTTGGTAGAAAGGTATATCTGACCATATCTCGACAATAACAGGCATTACATGTTACTTCTTTTCTGGGAAAGATTCTCTTATGTAGAGTTCTTAAAAACATCCATTACATCTCTATTGCTTGGTCTTCTTTTGTTGGAAATGGCATCCTAAGGTTTTCACCCATTGAAAGAAATGTAGGCAGGAACAAAGCACTTTTGCTAAAACATTAAAAGCAAACCTTTAGCAGTCTGACTAAAGATGTTGATGGTTGAAGGAACTGTGTGTACAACAGTGCTTAGAATTCTGTTATTTTAAAGGACTTCTGAGAAATTCAGGTTTTCACCTTTTTTTCTGTTAGCCTATTCTGAACATGTTTGGTAGAAAGGTATATCTGACCATATCTCTACAATAACAGGCATTACATGTAACTTCTTTTCTGGGAAAGATTCTCTTAGCTAGAGGTCTTAAAAACAGCCATTACATCTGTATTGCTTGGCCTTCTTTTGTCAGAAATGGCATCCTAAGATTTTCACCCATTGAAACCAATGTAGGCAGGTATAAAGCACTTTTGCTAAAACAGTAAAAGCAAACCTTCAGCAGTCTGACTTAAGATGTTGAGGGTTGAAGGAACTGTGTGTACAACAGTGCTCAGATTTCTACTATTTCAAAGGACTTCTGAGAAATTCAGGTGTTCACCTTTTTTTTAGTTAGCATATTCTGAGCATGTTTGGTAGAAAGGTATAGGTGACCATATCTCGAAAATAACAGGCATTACATGTAACTTAGTTTCTGGGAAAGATTTTCTTAGCTAGAGGTCTTAAAAAGAGCCATTACATCTCTATTGCTTGCCCTTCTTTTGTCGGAACTGGCATCCTAAGATTTTCACCCATTGAAACCAATGTAGGCAGGTATAAAGCACTTTTGCTAAAACATTAAAAGCTAACCTTCAGCAGTATGAATAAAGATGTTGAAGGTTGAAGGAACTGTGTGTACAACAGTGCCTAGAATTCTTGTATTTTAAAGGACTTCTGAGAAATTCAGGTTTTCGCCTTTTTTTCAGAATGCCTATTCTGGGCATGTTTGGTAGAAAGGTATATCTGACCATATCTCGACAGTAACAGGAATTACATGTAACTTATTTTCTGGGAAAGATTCTCTTAGCTAGAGGTCTTAAAAACAGCCATTACATCTCTATTGCTTGGTCTTCTTTTGTTGGAAATGGCATCCTTAGTTTTTCACCCATTGCAACCAATGTAGGCAGGTATAAAGCACTTTTGTTAAAACATTAAAAGCAAACCTTCAGTAGTCTGACTTAAGATGTTGAGGGTTGAAAGAACTGTGTGGACAACAGTGCTTAGAATTCTTGTATTTTAAAGGACTTCTGAGAAATTCAGGTTTTCCCCTTTTTTTCAGTTAGCATATTCTGAGCATGTTTGGTAGAGAAGGTATATCTGACCATAACTCTATAGAAATAGGCATTACATGAAACTTCTTTTCTGGGAAAGATTCTCTTAGCTAGAGTTCTTAAAAACATCCATTACATCTCTATGGCTTGGCCTTCTTTTGTTGGAAATGGCATCCTTAGGTTTTCACCCATTGAAACCAATGTAGGCAGGTATAAATATATACTTTTGCTAAAACAGTAAAAGCAAACCTTAAGCAGTCTGACTAAAGATGTTGAGGGTTGAAGGAACTGTGTGTACCACAGTGCTTAGAATTCTTGTATTTTAAAGGACTTCTGAGAAATTCAGGTTTTCACCTTCTTTCTGTTAGCCTAATTATGAACATGTTGGGTAGAAAGGTATATCTGACCATAACTCTGTAGAAAAAGACATTTAAAATTAAGTTCTTTTTTGTAAATGGTTCTCTTAGCTAGTTATCTTAACACAGCCATTTCTTCTCAAGTGCTTGATCTTTTGTTGGAAATGTCATCATTAGGTTTCTCCCATTGAAACGCAAGTAAGAAAGTTTAAAGCCCTTTTGCTAAAACTGTAGAAGAAAGCTTCAGCATTCTCCCTAAAGATGTGTAGGGTTAAAGGACCTGTGTACAGCAGTGCTAATAATACTAGTATTTCAAAGGACTTCTGAGAAATTCATGTATTCACCTTTTTTTCAGAATGCCTATTCTGAGCATGTTTGGTAGAAAGGTATTTCTGACCATATCTCGACAATAACAGGCATTACATGTAACTTCTTTTCTGGGAAAGATTCTCTTAGCTAGGGTTCTTAAAAACCACCATTACATCTCTTTTGTTTGGTCTTCTTTTGTTGGAAATGGCATCCTTAGGTTTTCACCCATTGAAACCAATGTAGGCAGGTATAAAGCACTTTTGCTAAAACAGTAAAAGCAAACCTTCAGTAGTCTGACTTAAGATGTTGAGGGTTGAAAGAACTGTGTGTACAACAGTGCTTAGAATTCTTGTATTTTAAAGGACTTCTGAGAGTTTCAGGTTTTCACCTTTTTTTCAGTTAGCGTATTCTGAGCATGTTTGGGAGAGAAGGTATATCTGACCATAACTCTATAGAAACAGGCATTACATGTAACATCTTTTCTGGGAAAGATTCTCTTAGCTAGAGTTCCTGAGAACATCCATTACCTCTCTATTGCTTGGTCTTCTTTTGTTGGAAATGGTATCCTTAGGTTTTCACCCATTGAAACCAAAGTAGGCAGGTATAAAGCACTTTTGCTAAAACAGTAAAAGCAAACTTTCAGCAGTCTGACTAAAGCTGTGGAGAGGTGAAGGAACTTTGTGTACAACAGTGCTTAGAATTCTTGTATTTTAAACGACTTCTGAGAAATTCAGGTTTTCACCTTTTTTTTCAGATAGCCTATTCTCAGCATGTTTGGTATAGAATGTATATTTGGCCATAACTCTGTAGAAACAGGCATTAGAAGTAAGATCTTTTCAGTAAATAGTTCTCTTAGGTAGTTATCTTAACACAGCCATTAGTTTTCAAGTGCTTGATATTTTGTAGGAAATGTCATCATTAGGTATCACACACTGAAATGAAAGGTAAGAAGGTATAAAGCCATTTTGCTAAAAATGTAGAAGCAAAGCTTCAGCAGACTGACTAAAGATGTGGAGGGTTGAAGGAACTCTGTGTCCAACAGTGCTCAGAATTCTAGTATTTCAAAGGACTTCTAAGAAATTCAAGTTTTCACCTTTTTTTCTGTTAGCCTATTCTGAGCATGTTTGGCAGAGAAGGTATAACTGACCATATCTCGACAATAAGAGGCATTACATGTAACTTATTTTCTGGGAAAGATTCTCTTAACTAGAGATCTTAAAAACAGCCATTACATCTCTATTGCTTGGTTTTCGTTTGTTGGAAATGGCATCCCTAGAATTTCACCCATTGAAAGCAATGTAGGCAAGTATAAAGCACTTTTGCTAAAACAGTAAAAGCAAAGCTTCAGCAGTCTGACTAAAGATGTTGAGGGTTGAAGGAACTGTGTGTACAACAGTGCTTAGAATTCTTTTATTTTAAAGGAATTCTGAGAAATTGAGGTTTTCACCTTTTTTTCAGTTAGCCTATTCTGAGCCTGTTTGGTCGAAAGGTATTACTGACCATATCTCGACAATAACAGGCATTACATGTAACTTATTTTCTGGGAAAAATTCTCTTAGCTAGAGGTCTTAAAAACAGCCATTACATCTCTAATGCATGGTCTTCTTTTGTTGGAAATGGCATCCTTATGTTTTCACCCATTGAAACCAATGTAGGCAGGTGTAAAGCACTTTTGCTAAAACAGTAAAAGGAAACCTTCAGCACTCCGACTAAAGATGTAAAGGGTTGAAGGAACTGTGTGTCCAACAGGGCTTAGAATTCTTGTATTTTAAAAAACTTCTGAGAAATTCAGCTTTTCAGCTTTTTTTCAGTTAGCCTATTCTGAGCATGTTTGGTAGAAAGGTATATCTCACCATATCTCGACAATAACAGGCATTACATGTAACTTATTTTTGGGAAAGATTCTCTTAGCTAGAGATCTTAAAAACAGCCATTACATCTCTACTGCTTGGTCTTCATTTGTTGGAAATGGCATCCTTAGGTTGTCACCCATTGAAACCAATGTAGGCAGGTATAAATCCCTTTTGCTAAAACAGTAAAAGCAAACCTTCAGCAGTCTGACTAAAGATGTGGAGAGTTGAAGGAAATTTGTGTACAACAGTGCTTGGAATTCTAGTATTTCAAAGGACTTCTGCGAAATTCATGTATTCACCTTTTTTTCAGAATGCCTATTCTGAGCATGTTTGGTAGAGAATGTATATCTGACCATAACAATATAGAAACGGGCATTACCTGTAACTTCTTTTCTGGGAAAGATTTTCTTATCTAGAGTGCTTAAAAACATCCATTACATCCCTAGTGCTTGGGCTTCTTTTGTCGGAAATGGCATCCTAAGGTTTTCACCCATTGAAACCAATGTAGGCAGGTATAAAGAACTTTTGCTAAAAGAGTAAAAGGAAACCTTCAGCAGTCTGACTAAAGATGTAGAGGGTTGAAGGAACTGTGTGTACAACAGTGCTTAGAATTCTTGTATTTTAAAGAACTTCAGAGAAATTCAGGTTTTCACCTTTTTTTCAGTTAGCCTATTCTGAGCATGTTTGGTAGAAAGGTGTATCTTACCATATCTCGACAATAACAGGCATTACATGTAACTTATTTTCTGGGAAAGATTCTCTTAGCTAGAGATCTTAAAAACAGCCATTACATCTCTCTTGCTTCGTCTTCTTTTGTTGGAAATGGCATCCTTAGGTTGTCACCCATTGAAACCAATGTAGGCAGGTATAAAGCCATTTTGCTAAAACAGTAAAAGCAAACCTTCAGCAGTCTGACTAAAGATGTGGAGAGTTGAAGGAAATTTGTGTACAACAGTGCTTAGAATTCTAGTATTTCAAAGGACTTCTGAGAAATTCAGGTTTTCACCTTTTTTCATTTAGCCTATTCTGAGCATGTTTGGTAGAAAGTTTTATCTGACCATATCGCGAAAATAACAGGGATTACATGTAACATCTTTTCTGGGAAAGATTCTCTTAGTTAGAGGTCTTAAAACATCCATTACTTCTATAATTCTTGGCCTTCTTTTGTCGGAAAAGGCATCCTAAGTTTTTCACCCATTGAAACCAATGTAGGCAGGTATAAAGCACTTTTGCTAAAACAGTAAAAGGAAACCTTCATCAGTCTGACTAAAGATGTGAAGAGTTGAAGGAACTTTGTGTACAACAGTGCTTAGAATTCTAGTATTTCAAAGGAATTCTGAGAAATTCAGGTTTTCACCTTTTTTTCAGGTAGCCTATTCTGAGCATGTTTGGTAGAGAAGGTATATCTGACCATAACTTTATAGAAAGGGGCATTACATGTAACTTCTTTTCTGGGAAAGATTCTCTTAGATAGAGGTCTTAAAAACAGCCATTACCTCTGTACTGCTTGGTCCTCTTTTGTTGGAAATGGCATCCTTAAGTTTTCACCCATTGAAACCAATGTAGGCAGGTATAAAGCACTTTTCCTAAAACAGTAAAAGGAAATCAGCAGTCTGAATAAAGATGTTGAGGGTTGAAGGAACTCTGTGTACAACAGTGCTTGGAATTTTGTATTTTAAAGAACTTCTGAGAAATTCAGGTTTTCACCTTTTTTTCAGGTAGCCTATTCTGAGCATGTTTGGTAGAGAAGGTATAACTGACCATATCTCGACAATAACAGGCATTACATGTAACTTCTTTTCTGGGAAAGATTCTCTTAGCTAGAGGTCTTGAAAACAGCCATTATCTCTGTACTGCTTGGTCTTCTTTTGTTGGAAATGGCATCCCTAGTTTTTCACACATTGAAACCAAGGTAGGCATGTATAAAGCACTTTTGCTAAAACTATAAAAGCAAACCGTCAGCATTCTGACTAAAGATGTGGAGAGTTGAAGGAACTTTGTGTACAACAGTGCTTAGAATTCTAGTATTTCAAAGGACTTCTGAGAAATTCATGTAATCACCTTTTTATCAGTATGGCTATTCTGAGTATGTTTGGTACAGAATGTATATCTGACCATAACTCTATAGAAACGGGCATTACCTGTAACGTCTTTTCTGGGAAAGATTATCTTATCTAGAGTGCTTAAAAACATCCATTTCATCTCTATTGCTTGGGCTTCTTTTGTTGGAAATGGCATCCTAAGGTTTTCACCCATTGAAACCAATGTAGGCAGGTATAAAGCACTTTTGCTAAAAGAGTAAAAGGAAACCTTCAGCAGTCTGACTAAAGATGTGGAGAGTTGAAAGAAATTTGTGTACAACCGTGCTTAGATTTCTAGTATTTCAAAGGACTTCTGAGAAATTCAGGTTTTCACCTTTTTTTCAGTTAGCCTATTCTGAGCATGTTTGGTAGAAAGTTATATCTGACCATATCGCGACAATAACAGGCATTACATGTAACATCATTTCTAGGAAAGATTCTCTTAATTAGAGTTCTTAAAACATCCATTACATCTATAATTCTTGGCCTTCTTTTGTCGGAAAAGGCATCCTAAGGTTTTCACCCATTGAAACCAATGTAGGCAGGTATAAAGCACTTTTGCTAAAACAGTAAAAGGAAACCTTCAGCAGTCTGACTAAAGATGTGGAGAGTTGAAGGAACTTTGTCTACAACAGTGGTTAGAATTCTAGTATTTCAAAGGACTTCTGAGAAGTTCATGTATTCACCTTTTTTTCAGAATTCCTATTCTGAGCATGTTTGGTAGAGGAGGTATATCTGACCTTAACTCTATAGAAACAGGCATTACATGTATCTTATTTTCTGGGAAAATTTCTCTTAGCTAGAGGTCTTAAAAATAGCCCTTACCTCTGTACTGCTTGGTCTTCTTTTGTTGGAAATGGCATCCTTAGGTTTTCATCCATTGAAACCAATGTAGGTAGGTATAAAGCACTTTTCCTAAAACAGTAAAAGGAAATCTTCAGCAGTCTGACTAAAGATGTGGAGAGTTGAAGGAACTTTGTGTACAACAGTGCTTATAATTCTAGTATTTCAAAGGACTTCTGAGAAATTCAAGTTTTCACCTTTTTTTCAGTTAGCCTATTCTGACCATGTTTGGAAGAAAGGTATATCTGACCATATCTCGAAAATAACAGGCATTGCATGTAACTTATTTTCTGGGAAAGAGTCTCTTAGCTAGAGATCTTAAAAACAGCCATTACAACTCTCTTGCTTAGCCTTCGTTTGTTGGAAATGGCATCCTAAGAATTTCACCCATTGAAAGCAATATAGGCAAGTATAAAGCACTTTTGCTAAAACAGTAAAAGGAAACCTTCATCAGTCTGACTAAAGATGTGGAGAGTTGAAGGAAATTTGTGTACAACAGTGCTTGGAATTCTAGTATTTCAAAGGACTTCTGAGAAATTCAGGTTTTCACCTTTTTTTCAGTTAGCCTATTCTGAGCATGTTTGGTAGAAAGGTATATCTTACCATATCTCGACAATAACAGTCATTACATGTAACTTATTTTCTGGGAAAGATTCTCTTAGCTGGAGATCTTAAAAACAGCACTTACATCTCTATTGCTTGGTCTTCTTTTGTTGGAAGTGGCATCCTTAGGTTTTTACCCATTGAAACCAATGTAGGCAGGTATAAAGCACTTTTGCTAAAACAGTAAAAGCAAACCATCAGCAGTCTTACTAAAGATGTGGAGAGTTGAAGGAAATTTGTGTAAAACAGTGCTTAGAATTCTAGTATTTCAAAGGACTTCTGAGAAATTCATATATTCACCTTTTTTCAGAATGCCTATTCTGAGCGTGTTTGGTAGAGAAGGTATATCTGACTATAACTCTATAGAAACAGGCAATACATGTAACATCTTTTCTGGGAAAGATTCTCTTAGTTAGAGGTCTTAAGAACATCCATTACATCTATATTTCTTGGCCTTCTGTTGTCGGAAATGGCATCCTAAAATTTTCACCCATTGAAACCAATGTAGGCAGGTATAAAGCACTTTTGCTAAAACAGTAAAATGAAACCTTCATCAATCTGACTAAACATGTGGAGAGTTGAAGGAACTTTGTGTACAACAGTGCTTAGAATTCTAGTATTTCAAAGGACTTCTGAGAAATTCAGGTTTTCACCTTTTTTTCAGGTAGCCTATTCTGAGCATGTTTGGTAGAGAAGGTATATCTGACCATATCTCTACAATAACAGGCATTACATGTAACTTCTTTTCTGGGAAAGATTCTCTTAGCTAGAGGTCTTAAAAACAGCCATTACCTCTGTACTGCTTGGTCTTCTTTTTTTGGAAATGCCATCCTTAGGTTTTCACCCATTGAAACCAATGTAGGCAGGTGTAAAGCACTTTTGCTAAAAGAGTAAAAGGAAATCTTCAGCACTCTGGCTAAGGATGTGGAGAGTTGAAAGAACTTTGTGTACAACAGTGCTTAGAATTCTAGTATTTCAAAGGACTTCTGAGAAATTCAGGTTTTCACCTTTTTTTCAGTTAGCCTATTTTGAGCATTTTTGGTAGAAAGGTATATCTGAGAATATCTCGACAATAACAGGCATTACATGTAATTTATTATCTGGGAATGAATCTCTTATGTAGAGGTCTTAAAAACAGTCATAACATCTGTATTGGTTGGTCTTCTTTTGTTGGAAATGGCATCCTTATGTTGTTACCCATTGAAACCAAAGTGGGCAGGTATAAAGCCCTTTTGCTAAAACAGTAAAAGCAAACCTTCAGCAGTCTGACTAAAGATGTGGAGAGTGGAAGGAACTTTGTGTACAACAGTGCTTAGAATTCTACTATTTCAAAGGACTTCTGAGAAATTCATGTAATCACCTTTTTATCAGTATGCCTATTCTGAGCATGTTTGGTAGAGAAGGTATATCTGACCATAACTGTATAGAAACAGGCATTACCTGTAACTTCTTTTCTGGGAAAGATTCTCTTATCTAAAGTGCTTAAAAACATCCATTACATCTCTATTGCTTGGGCTTCTTTTGTCGGAAATGGCATCCTAATATTTTAACCCATTGAAACAAATGTAGGCACTTTTTGCTAAAAGAGTAAAAGGAAACTTTCAGCAGTCTGAATAAAGATGTAGAGGGTTGAAGGAACTGTGTGTACAACAGTGCTTAGAATTCTTGTATTTTAAAGAACTTCTGAGAAATTCAGTTTTTCACTTTTTTTCAGTTAGCAGATTCTGAGCATGTTGGGTAGAAAGGTATATCTGAACGTATCTCGACAATAACAGGCATTACATGTAACTTATTTTCTGGGAAAGATTCTCTTAGCTAGAGTTCTTAAAACATCCATTACATCTATAATTCTTGGCCTTCTTTTGTCGGAAAAGGCATCCTAAGGTTTTCAACCATTGAAACCAATGTAGGCATGTATAAAGCAATTTTGCTAAAAGAGTACAAGGAAACCTTCCGCAATCTGACTAAAGATGTGGAGAGTTGAAGGAACTTTGTCTACAAAAGTGGTTAGAATTCTTGTATTTTAAAGGACTTCTGAGAAATTCATGTATTCACCTTTTTTTCAGAATGCCTATTCTGAGCATGTTTGGTAGAGAAGGTATATCTGACCATAACTCTATAGACACAGGCATTACATGTAACGTCTTTTCTGGGAAAGATTCTCTTAGCTACAGTTCTTAAAAACATCCATTACATCTATATTTCTTGGCCTTCTTTTGTCAGAAATGGCATCCTAAGGTTTTCACACATTGAAACCAATGTAGGCAGGTATAAAGCACTTTGGCTAAAAGAGTAAAAGCAAACCTTCAGCCATCTGACTAAAGATGTTGAGGGTTGAAAGCACTGTGTGTAAAACAGTGGTTAGAATTCTAGAATTTCAAAGGGCTTCTGAGAAATTCATGTCTTCACCTTTTTTTTAGAATGCCTATTCTGAGCATGTTTCGTAGAGAAGGTATATCTGACCATAACTCTATAGAAACAGGCATTACATGTAACTTCTTTTCTGGGAAAGATTCTCTTAGCTAGAGGTCTTAAAAACAGCCATTACCTCTGTACTGCTTGGTCTTCTTTTGTTGGAAATGGCATTCTGAGCATAACTCTCTAGAAACAGGGATTACTCAAAAGTTATTTTCTGGAACAGCTTTCTTTTAGCTAATTTTCTTAAACACAGCCATTACATTTCAAATGCTTTGGCTTTTTTTATGGAAATGGCATCATTAAGTTTTCCCCAATTGAAACCAATAAGTGCTGATATAAAGGCCTTTTGTTACAAAAGTAAAAGCAAAGCTTCAGCAGTGTGACTAAAGATGTGGAGGGTTAAAAGCAACTCTGTGTACCACAGTGCTTTGAATTCAAGTATTTTAAAAGACTTCAGAGTATTTCAGGTTTTGACCTTTTTTCAGATATACTGTTACAATCATGTTTCGTAGAAAAGGTATATTTGAGCATAACTCTCTATACACAGGGATTACTCATAAGATCTTTTCAGTCACAGCTTTCTCTTAGCTGGTTGTCTTAAACACAGGCATTACATTTCAAATGCTATGCCTTCTTTTCTTGGTAATGGCCTCATAAGTTTTTCCCTCATTGAAATCAGTGAGGGCAGATATAAAAGCCTTTTGCTACAAAAGTAAAAGCAAAGCTTCAGCAGTCTGACTACAGATGTGGAGGGTTATAGCAACTCTGTGTACCACAGTGCTTTTAATTCATGTATTTCAAATGACTTCTGAGATATTCATATTTTTAACTTTTTTTAGACATACTGTTACAATCATGTTTGGTAGAGAAGGTTTATCTGAACATAACAGTCTAGGAACAGGGATGACCCGGAAATTCTTTTCTGTCCAACTTTCTCTTAGCTAGTTTTCTTAAACACAGGCATTACATTTCAAATGCTTTGGCTTCTTTTCAATGAAATGGCATCATTAGGTTTTTCCCCCATTGAAACCAATGAGGGCAGCTGTAAAGGACTTTTTCTAAAAAATAAAAGCAAAGCTTGAGCAGTCTGACTAAAGATGTGGAGGTTTCTAGCAACTCTGTGTTGCACAGTGCTTTGAATTCAAGTATTTTAAAAGACTTCAGAGTAATTCAAGTTTTGACCTTTTTTCAGATATACTGTTACAATCATGTGTCATAGAAAAGGTATATCTGAGTATAACTCTCTATACACAGGGATTACTCATAAGTTCTTTTCAGTCACAGCTTTCTCTTAGCTGGTTGTCTTAAACACAGGCATTACATTTCAAATGCTTTGCCTTCTTTTCTTGGTAATCGCCTCATAAATTTTTCCCTCTTTGAAATCAATGAGGGCAGTTATAAAGGCCTTTTGCTACAAAAGTAAAAGCAAAGCTGCAGCAGTCTGACTAAAGCTGTGGAGCGGAAAAGCAGCTCTGTGAACAACAGTGCTTTGAATTCAAGTATTTCACAAGACTTTGAGAAATTCAGGTTTTTACCTTTTTTCAAATAGACTGTTACAAACATGTTTGGTAGAAATATATATCTGAGCATTAACTCTCTAGAAATAGGGATTACTCAAAAGTTCTTTTCTGGCACAACTTTCTTTTAGCTAATTTTCCTAAATACAGGCATTACATTTCAAATGCTTTGGCTTCTTTTGATGGAAATGGCATTGTTAATTTTCCCCAAGTGAAACCAATGATGGCAGACATAAAGGCCTTTTGCTACAAAAGTAAAAGCCAAGCTTCAGCAGTCTGACTAAAGATGTGGAGGGTTATAGCCACTCTGTAATCCACAGTGCTTTGAATTCAAGTATTTTAAAAGACTTCAGAATAATTCAGGTTTTGACCTTTTTCAGATATACTGTTACAATCATGTTTCGTAGAAAAGGTATATCTGAGCATAACTCTCTAGAAACAAGGATTACCCAGAAGTTCTGTTCTGTCGCAGCTTTCTCTACGCTCGTTTTCTTAAACCTGGCATTACATTTCAAATGCTTTGGCTTCTTTTCATGGAAATGGCATTATTAATTTTCCCCAAGTGAAAACAATGACAGCAGATATAAAGGCCTTTTGCTACAAAAGTAAAAGCAAAGCTTCAGCAGTCTGACTAAAGATGTGGTGGGTTATAGCAACTCTGTGTACCACAGTGCTTTGAATTCAAGTATTTTAAAAGACTTCACAGAAATTCAGGTTTTGACCATTTTTCAGATAGACTGTAAGAAGCATTTTTGGTAGAAAAAGTATATCTGAGCATATCTCTCTAGAAACAGGGATTACCCAGAAGTTCTTTTCTGTCAGAGCATTTCCTTAGCTACTTGTCTTAAAGGAGGCATTATGTCTCAAATACTTTGGCTTCTCTTCATGGAAATGGCATCATTAAATTTTCCCCATTGAAATCAATAAGGGCAGATATAACGACGTTTTGTTAAAAAAGTAAATGCAAAGCTACAGCAGTCACAATAAAAATGTGGAGAGTAAAAGGAAAGCTGTGTACAACAGTGCCATGAATTCAAGTTTTTTAAAAGACTTCTGAGACATTCATGTTTTTAACTTTCTTCAGATAGACTGTTACAAGCATATTTAGTAGAAAAGGTGTATCTAAGGATAACTCTCTAGGAACACGGATTACACAGAAGATTTTTTCTGTCCAACTATCACTTAGTTAGTTGTCTTTAACAAAGGCATTACTTATCACAAGCTTTTTCTTCTTTTCATGGAAATGGCATCATTAAATTTTCCCCCATTGAAACCAATGAGGGCAGATATAAAGGCCTTTTGCTACAAAAGTAAAAGCAAAGCTTCAGCAGTCTGACTAAAGATGTGGAGGGTTAAAAAGCAACTCTGTGTACCACAGTGCTTTGAATTCAAGTATTTTAAAATATTTCAGTGAAATTCAGGTTTTGATGTTTTTTTCAGATGGAATATTTCAAGTATATTTGGTAGAAAAGGTATATCTGAGAATAACTCTCTAGAAACAAGGATTACCCAGAAGTTCTGTTCTGTCACAGCTTTCTCTTAGCTCGTTTTCTTAAACCTGGCATTACATTTCAAATGCTTTGGCTTCTTTTCATGGAAATGGCATTATTAATTTTCCCCAAGTGAAACCAATGACCGGAGATATAAAGGCCTTTTGCTACAAAAGTAAAAGCCAAGCTTCAGCAGTCTGACTAAAGATGTGGAGGGTTATAGCAACTCTGTGTACCACAGTGCTTTGAATTCAAGTATTTCAAAAGACTTTTGAGAAATTCATGTTGTTACCTTTTTTCAGACAGACTGTTACAAGCATGTTTGGTAGAAAAGGTATATCTGAGCATAACTCTCTACAGACAGGGATTACCCAGAAGTTCTTTCTTATACAACTTTATTTTAACTACTTGTCTTCATTGGAGGCTTTACATATCACATGCTTTGGCTTTTTTCTTTTGGAAATGGCATCAGTACGTTTTCTCCCACTGAAACAATTGAGCGCAGATACAAAGTCCTTTTGCTAAAAAAGTAAAAGCATAGATTCAGCAGTCTAACTAAAGATATGGAGGGTAAAAGCAACTCTGTGTACAACAGTGCTTTGAATTCAAGGATATCAAAGACATCTGCGAAATTAGGTTTTGACCTTTTTTCAGATAGACTGTTACAATAATGTTGGGTAGAGACAAATATGAGGGGCAGAGCCAAGATGGCAGAGTAGAAACAGCTTATCCAAGCTGCTCTGCCCCCAGATTCCCCCCAAACTATGTAAAAGGGGACTCTGAACATGTTCTGGAGCCCCAGCACCCACAGAACGACACAGAGAAGCTAACCTCCCACTGAGGACAGCCCAGCAGCCCTGCAGGGAAGACCAGCGCTGCGGTCTGGGACCTGGTAGAGGGCAGGGTCCAGAGCGCAGGACCCGAGCCTAACCCAGGTCCGTTTGAGCCTAGGTTTTCGCCCCAGGGCGGCAGTGCCAGCAGCCCGATGGAAGAACCCCAGAACACCAGGAGCTGTGGCGACTCCAGAATTATAAACATAAACATGCCTAGGACAAAGTAAGAGGTTAGTGTCCTATGGACTTTGGGACTGGTATTTACGGAATGCGTTGTTTCCCTCCCCTGGTGGCTAGAAGCTGCTGAGGAGAATAGGAAGGGAAAAAAAGGCAAATCCACATTCTCATTGAATTTGGTTCAGGGAGAGAATGACATCCATACTCAATGGGATACCTCAACCTGCAGCACAATAGGGGTAAGGGTGATGAGAGGAGGGATGATGGATGGGAGGGCATCTTTGGGGGGAGGGGAGGTTGGAAGTACCCACTACAGAACAGGGACAAGATCATGTAGGGAATGGACCAGGTGGGGGGTGGGATGAGTGAGAGGGAATGATAAGCAGTCTTGTACAATATATCTACTATGATAATGTTTTGCTTAGCCAGACATGTACAACATATTCTGAATTACTTATCTCCCCAGAGGGAATGGGTAACAAGGGAGGAAGGAAATGGATCTGAAATTCGAGGTCTTAACATTAAATGTTTGAAATATATATGAATATTATTATTAAGACTCTTTTGCTTAGGTTTTCCCCATTGAAACCAATGAGGAAAGATATAAAGGCCTTTTGCTAAAAACAGTAAAAGCAAAGCTGCAGCAGTCTGACTAAAGATGTGGAGGGTTAAAGCAAGTCTGTGTACAACAGTGCCTTGAATTCAAGTATTTCAAAAGACTTCTTAGAAATTCAATTTTTAACTTTTTACAGATAGACTGTTGCAAGCATATATGGTAGAAAAGGTATATCTGAGCATAAGTCTCTAGAAATAGGGATTACTCGGAAGTTCTTTTCAGTCACAGCTTTCTCTTAGCTAGTTGTCTTAAACGCAGGCATATATCAAATTTTTTCGCTTCTTTTCGGGGAAATTGCATGATTAGGTTTTCCCCCTTTGAAACCAATGAGGGCAGATATAAAGGCCTTTTGCTAAAAAATAAAAGCAAAGCTTCAGCAGCCTGACTAACGATGTGGAGAGTTATAGCAACTCTATGTACCACAGTGCTTTGAATTCAAGTATTTCAAAAGACTTCAGAGAAATTTAGGTTTTGAAGTTCCTTCACAGAGAATATTTCAAGCATATTTGATAGAAAAGGTATATCTGAGATTAACTCTATAGAAACAAGGATTACCCAGAAGTTCTTTTCTGTCACAGCTTTCTCTTAGCTCTTTTTCTTGAACCCGGCATTACATTTCAAATGCTTTGGCTTCTTTTCATGGAAATGGCATTATTAATTTTCCCCAAGTGAAACCAATGACGGCAGATATAAAGGCCTTTTGCTACAAAAGTAAAAGCATAGCTTCAGCAGTCTGACTAAAGATGTCAAGGATTAAAGCAACTCTGTGTAGAACAGTACTTTGAATTCAAGTATTTTAAAAGACTTCAGAGAAATTCAGGTTTTAAAGTTCCTTCAGATAGAATATTTCAAGCATATTTGGTAGAAAATGTATATCTGACATTAACTCTCTAGAAACAAGGATTACCCAGAAGTTCATTTCTGTCACAGCTTTCTCTTAGCTCATTTTCTTAAACCCGGCATTACATTTCAAATGCTTTGGCTTCTTTTGATGGAAATGGCATTATTAATTTTCCCCAAGTGAAACCAGTGATGGCAGATATAAAGGCCTTTTGCTACAAAAGTAAAAGCAAAGTTTCAGCAGTCTGACTAAAGATGTGGAGGGTTATAGCAACTCTGTGTACCACAGTGATTTGAATTCAAGTATTTTAAAAGACTTCAGAGTAATTCAGGTTTTGACCTTTTTTCAGATATACTGTTACAATCATGTTTCGTAGAAAAGGTATATCTGAGCATCACTCTCTATACACAGGGATTACTCATAAGTTCTTTTCAGTCACAGCTTTCTCTTAGCTGGTTGTCTTAAACACAGGCATTACATTTCAAATGCTTTGGCTTCTTTTCATGGAAATGGCATCATTAAATTTTTCCCACATTGAAACCAATGAGGGCAGATATAAAGGCCTTTAGCTAAAAAATAAAAGCAAAGCTTCAGCAGTCTGTCTAATGATGTGGAGAGTTATAGCAACTCTGTATCAAGAATGCTTTGAATTTTCGTATTTTATAAGACTTCAGAAAAATTCAGGGTTGGACCTTTTTTAATAAAAAACTGTTACAAGCTTATTTGGTAGAAAAGGTATATCAGAGCATAACTCTCTAGAAATAGGGATTACCCGGATGATCTTTTCTGTTACAGCTTTCTCTTAGCTAGTTGTCTTAAACACAATCATATATCAGATGCTTTGGCTTCTTTTCCTGGAAATGGCATCATTAGCTTTTCCCCCATTGAAACCAATGAGGGCAGATATAAAGTACTTTTGCTACAAAAGTAAAAGATAGCTTCAGCAATCTGACTGAAAATGTCAAGGATTAAAGCAACTCTGTGTACAACAGTGCTTTGAATTCAAGTATTTTAAAAGACTTCAGAGAAATTCAGGTTTTGATGTTTTTTCAGATAGAATATTTGAAGCATATTTGGTAGAAAAGGTATATCTGAGAATAACTCTCTAGAAACAAGGATTACCCAGAAGTTCTTTTCTGTCACAGCTTTTTCTTAGCTCGTTTTCTTAAACCCGGCATTACATTTCAAATGCTTTGTCTTCTTTTGATGGAAATGGCATTATTAATTTTCCCCAAGTGAAACCAATGACGGCAGATATAAAGGCCTTTTCTGCAAAAGTAAAAGCAAAGCTTCAGCAGTCTGACTAAAGATGTGGAAGGTTATAGCAACTCTGTGTACCACAGTGCTTTGAATTCAAGTATTTTAAAAGACTTCAGAGTAATTCAGGTTTTGACCTTTTTTCAGATATACTGTTACAATCATGTTTTGTAGAAAAGGTATATCTGAGCATAACTCTCTATACACAGGGATTACTCATAAGTTCTTTTCAGTCACAGCTTTCTATTAGCTGGTTGTCTTAAACACAGGCAATACATTTCAAATGCTTTGGCTTCTTTTCATGGAAATGGCATCATTAGGTTTTTCCCCCATTGAAACCAATGAGGGCAGATATAAAGGCCTTTTGCTAAAAAATAAAGGCAAAGCTTCAGTAGTCTGACTAAAGATTTGGAGGGTTATAGCAACTCTGTATCAAGAATGCTTTGAATTCACGTATTTTAAAAGACTTCAGAAAAATTCGGGTTATGACCTTGTTTATAAAAACTGTTACAAGCTTATTTGGTAGAAAAGGTATATCTGAGCATAACTCTCTAGAAATAGGGATTACCCGGATGTTCTTTCCTGTTACAGCTTTCTCTTAGCTAGTTGTCTTAAACACAATCATATATCAGATGCTTTGGCTTCTTTTCCTGGAAATGGCATCATTAGCTTTTCCCCCATTGAAACCAGTGAGGGCAGATATAAAGGCCTTTGCTACAAAGGTAAAAGCATAGCTTCAGCAGTCTGACTAAAGATGTCAAGGATTAAAGCAACTCTTTCTACAACAGTGCTTTGAATTCAAGTATTTTAAAAGACTTCAGCGAAATTCAGGTTTTGATGTTTTTTCAGATAGAATATTTCAAGCATATTTGGTAGAAAAGGTATATCTGTGAATAACTCCCTAGAAACAAGGATTACCTAGAAGTTCTTTTCTGTCACAACGTTCACTTAGCTCGTTTTCTTAAACCCAGCATTACATTTCAAATGCTTTGGCTTCTTTTCATGGAAATGGCATCATTAAGTTTTCCCTCATTGAAGCCAATGAGGGCTGATATAAAGGCCTTTTGCTACAAAAGTAAAAGCAAAGCTTCAGCAGTCTGACTAAAGATGTGGAGGGTTAAAAATCAACTCTGTCTACCACAGTGCTTTGAAATCAAGTATTTTAAAAGACTTCACAGAAATTCAGGTTTTGACCTTTTTTCAGATAGACTATAAGAAGCATATTTGGTAGAAAAAGTACACCTGAGCATATCTCTCTAGAAACAGGGATTACTCGGAAGTTCTTTTCTGTCACAGCATTCCCTTAGCTACTTGTCTTAAAGGAGGCATTATGTTTCAAATACTTTGGCTTCTCTTCATGGAAATGGCATCATTAAGTTTTCCCCATTGAAATCAATGAGGGCAGATATAAAGACCTTTTGTTAAAAAAGTAAATGCAAAACTGAAGCAATCACAATAAAAATGTGGAGAGTAAAAGGAAAGCTGTGTACAACAGTGCCTTGAATTCAAGTACTTAAAAAGACTTCTGAGGCATTCATGTTATTACCTTTTTTCAGATAGACTCTTACAAGCATGTTTGGTAGAAAAGGTATATCTAAGCATAACTCTAGGAACATGGATTACACAGAAGTTTTTTTTTTTCTGTCCAACTATCCCTTAGTTAGTTGTATTTAACAAAGGTATTACTTATCACCAGCTTTTTCTTCTTTTCATGGAAATGGCATCATTAGGTTTTCCCCCATTGAAAACAATTAGGGCAGATATAACGGCCTTTTGCTACAAAAGTAAAAGCATAGCTTCAGCAGTCTGACTAAAGATGTCAAGGATTAAAGCAACTCTGTGTACAACAGTGCTTTGAATTCAAGTATTTTAAAAGACTTCAGAGATATTCAGGTTTTGATGTTTTTTCAGATAGAATATTTCAAGCATATTTGGGAGAAAAGGTATATCTGAGAATAACTCTCTAGAAACAAGGATTACCCAGAAGTTCTGTTCTGTCACAGCTTTCTCTTAGCTCGTTTTCTTAAACCCGGCATTACATTTCAAATGCTTTGGCTTCTTTTCATGGAAATGGCATTATTAATTTTCCCCAAGTGAAACCAATGACAGCAGATATAAAGGCCTTTTGCTACAAAAGTAAAAGCATAGCTTCAGCAGTCTGACTAAAAATCTGGAGCGTTATAGCAACTCTGTTTACCACACTGCTTTGAATTCAAGTATTTTAAAAGACTTCAGAGAAATTCAGGTTTTGATGTTTTTTCAGATAGAATATGTCAAGCATATTTGGTAGAAAAGGTATATATGAGAATAACTCTCTAGAAACAAGGATTACCCAGAAGTTCTTTTCTGTCACAGCTTTCTCTTAGCTCGTTTTCTTTTTTTTTTAAATTAATTTATTAGTTTAGTTTCAGTTAACAAGATTCAATTCCATAGTTCCTTGATTTTCAAATTTCCTTTACTTCCCTCTCCCCTCCCCTCATGACAGCATATAGGACAGTATAGGGTCTGCAAATGCATTCATATTAAACATTATTTCAATTACAAAGGCATATTGTACTAGGTGGGATGAAAGATGGTAAGGAAGAAGTAAAACCAAACAATGAGAAGAACAAGATCATTTAGTTTGCTTCCATCAGGATTCAGGCTCAGTTCTTTCTAGTTATATCTCTGGATGGCACATTTCTCACTTTCTTGAGTCTTTCGGGATTAGCTTATATCACTGCATTGCTGAAAAGAGTCCAGTCTGTCATAGTTGGTCATCACAGATATGGTATGTCTGTGATTGTATACAAATTTCTTCTGATTCTACTCTTCTCGCTCAGCATCAGTTTGTATAAGTCTCTCCAGGTAATTATGAAATCCGTCACCTCCTCATCTCTTATAGCACAATAAAATTCCATTACATTCATATACCACAACTTGTTTAGCCATTTCCCAATTGATGGGCACCCCTTTAGTTTCCAATTCTTTGCAACCACAAAAAGGGCTGCTAAAAATATTTTTGTACATATGGGTCTTCCTCCCACTTCTATGATCTCTTTGGGATATAACCCTAGAAGTGGTATGGCTGGGTCAAACGGTATGAAATTATTTATAATCCTTTGGGCATAATTCCAGATTGCTCTCCAGAATGGTTGGAGAAGTTCACAACTCCACCAGCAATGTATTAGCGTTCCAATTTGCCCACATCCTCTCCAGCATTTGTCACTTTCTTGTTTTGACATCTTAGCCAATCTGACTGGAGAGATGTGGTATCTCAGAGTTGTTTTGATTTGCATTTCTCTAATTAATAGTGATTTAGAGCATTTCTTCATATGCTTATAGATATCTTTAATTTCTTTGAAAACTTCCTATTCATATCCTTTGACCATTTCTCCATTGGGAATGACTTGTATTCCTATAGATTTGGCTCAGTTCTCTATAAATTTTAGAAATGAGTCCTTTATCAGAGACACAAGTTGTAAAAATTCTTTCCCAATTTCCCACCTCCCTCTTGGCTTTGTTTGTGCAGAAGCTTTTCAATTTAATGTAATCAAAATTATTGTTTTTGCATTTTATAATGCTATCTAATTCTTGTTTGGTCCTAAAATCTTCCCCTCTCCACAGATCTGTCAGGTAAACTATTCCTTGCTTTCCCAAATTGCTTACAGTATCATCCTTTACACCTAGATCATGCACCCATTTAGACTTGATTTTGGTATACGGTGTTAGATAGTGATCTATGCCTAGTTTCTGCCATACTTTATTCCAGTATTCCCAGCAGTTTTTGTCAAATAGTGCATTCTTATCCCCAAAACTGGGGTCTTTGGGTTTATCGAACAATAGATTGCTATATTCATTAACTGCTGGTCTCCTGCACCTAATCTATTCCATTGATCCACTACTCTACACCTCTGCCAGTACCAAGCAGTTTTGATGACTGCTGCTGTATAATACAGATTAAGATCTGGCATAGCTAGTCCACCTTCCCTAACATTTCTTTTCATTAATTCCCTTGATATTCTAGACCGTTTGTTTTTCCAAATAAATTTTGTTATTATTTTGTCTAACTCTACAAAGTAGTTTTTTGGTAAATTGATTGGAATGGCACTAAATATATAATTTAGTTTGGGTAAAATTGTCATTTTTATTATATTAGCTCGACCCAGCCACGAGCAATTGATATTTTTCCAACTATTTAGATATGTTTTTATTTGTGTGAGAAGTGTTTTGTAGTTGTGATCATATAGATTCTGGGTTTGTTTTGGCAAGTAGATTCCCAAATATTTTATAATGTCTACAGTGACATTAAATGGGATTTCTCTTTCTATCTCTTGCTGTTGAGTTTTATTAGAGATGTACAGGAATGCTGAGGATTTATGTGGGTTTATTTTATATCCTGCAACTTTGCCAAATTTATTTATTGTCTCAAGTAATTTTTTACTTGATTCTCTAGGATTCTCTAGGTATATCATCATATCATCTACAAAGAGTGACAGCTTGGTCACTTCTTTGCCTAATTTGATTCCTTTGATTTCTTTTTCTTCTCTAATTGCTACTGCTAACGTTTCTAGTACCAGACTGAATAAGAGGGGTGATAGTGGACACCCTTTTTTCACTCCTGATCTTATTGGAAAGTCTTCTAGTTTATCCCCATTGCATATAATATGTGCTGATGGTTTTAGATAGATGCTAGCAACTATTTTAAGGAAGGCTCCATTTATTCCTATACTTTCTAGTGTTTTTAGTAGGAATGGATGTTGTACTTTGTCAAAAGCCTTTTCTGCATCTATTGAGATGATCATGTGGTTTTTGCTAGTTTTGTTGTTGATATGCTCAATTATACTGATGGTTTTCCTAATATTAAACCATCCTTGCATTCCTGGAATGAATCCTACCTGATCAGGATGTATTATTTTTGTGATAAGTTGTTGGAGTCTTTTGGCTAATACTTTATTTAGAATTTTTGTGTCTAAGTTCATGAGGGAGATTAGTTTATAATTTTCTTTCTCTGTTTTATCTCTTCCTGATTTAGGAATCAGTACCATATATGTGTCATAGAAAGAGTTTGGTAGGACTCCTTCTTCACTAATTTTCCCAAATAGTTTGTAGAGTATTGGAATCAATTGTTCTTTAAATGTTTGATAGAAATCACTAGTGAACCCATCTGGCCCTGGAGATTTTTTCCGAGGGAGTTCATTGATGGCTTGTTTGATTTCTTTTTCTGAGATGGGGTTATTTAGGTAATTCACTTCCTCTTCAGTTAATCTGGGCAATTTGTGATTTTGTAAATATTCATCCACTTCACTAAGATTGTCATATTTATGTGCATAAAATTGGGAAAAAAGTGGAGGGTTATAGCAACTCTGTGTACCACAGTGCTTTGAATTCAAGTATTTTAAAAGACTTCAGAGTAATTCAGGTTTTGACCTTTTTTCAGATACACTGTAACAATCATGTTTCATAGAAAAGGCATATCTGAGCATAACTCTCTATACACAGGGATTACTGATAAATTCTTTTCAGTTACAGCTTTCTCTTAGCTGGTTGTCTTAAACACAGGCATTACATTTCAAATGCTTTCGCTTCTTTTCTTGGTAATGGCCTCATAAGTTTTTCCCTCATTGAAATCAATGACGGCAGATATAAAGGCCTTTGGCTACAAAAGTAAAAGCAAAGCTTCAGCAGTCTGTCTAAAGATGTGGAGGGTTAAAAAGCAACTCTGTGTATCACAGTGCTTTGAATTCAAGTATTGTAAAAGACTTCAGAGAAATTCAGGTTTTCATCTTTTTTCAGATCGACTGTTACAAACATATTTGTTAGAAAAGGTATATCTGAGAATACCTCTCTTGAAACAAGGATTACACAGAAGTTCTTTTCTATCACACCTTTCTTGTAGCTAGTTTTCTTAAACCTCGGCATTACATTTCAAATGCTTTGGATTCTTTTCCTGGAAATGGCATCATTATTTTTCCCCCATTGAAACCAATGAGGGCAGATATAAAGACCTTTTGCCAAAAAAGTAAAAGCAAAGCTACAACAGTCTTACTAAAGATGTCGAGGATTAAAGCAACTCTGTGTCAACACTACTTTGGTTTCAAATATTTTAAAAGCCTTCAGAGAAATTCAGGTTTTGACTTTTTTTTCAGATAGCCTGTTGCAAGCACATTTGCTAGAAAAGGTATAGCTGAGCATAACTCTGTAGAAATAGGGATTACGCGGAAATTCTTTTCTGGAACAGCTTTCTCTTACCTAGTTTTCTTAAACACGTGCATTACATTTCAAATAGTTCTGCTTCTTTTCGTGGAAATGGCATCATTAAGTTTTCCCCCATTGAAACCAATGAGGGCAGATATAAAGGCCTTTTGCTAAAAAAGTAAAAGCAAAGCTTCAGCAGTTTGACTAAAGATGTCAATGAGGAAAGCAACTCTGTGTAAAACAGTGCTTTGAATTCAAGTATTTTAAAAGACTTCAGAGAAATTCAGGTTTTGACCTTTTTTCAGATAGACTGTTAAAAGCATAACTCTCTAGAAAGAGGGATTACCCAGAAGTTCTTTTCGGTAACAGCTTTCTCTTAGCTAGTTGTCTTAAACGCAGGCATTTCATATCACATGCTTTGGCTTGTTTTCGTTGAAATGGCATCATTAGGTTTCCCCGCATTGAAACAAATGAGCACAGATAAAACGGTCTTTTGCTAAAAATGTAACCTGCAGCAGTCTGACTCAAGATGTGGAGGGTTATACCAACTCTGTGTATCACAGTGCTTTGAATGCAAGTATTTCAAGAGACGTCTGAGAAATTCATATTTTTACCTTTTTTGAGATAGACTGTTTATAAGCATGTTTGATAGAAAAGGTATATCTGAGCATAACTCTCTAGGAACAGGGATTACCCAGAAGTTCTTTTCTGTCCAGGTTTCTCTAAGCTAGTTGTCTTAAAGGCAGGCATTCCATATCACATGCTTTGGCTTCTTTTCTTGGAAATGGCATCATTAAGTTTTCCCCATTGAAACCAATGAGGGCAGGTATCTCTTCCAGGTAATCCCTGTTTCAAGAAAGTTTTCCTCAGATATACCTCTTTTAGTAAACATGCTGTAACAGTCTGTCTGAAAAAAGTTAAAACTAGAATTTCTCAGAAGTCTTTTGAAATACTTGAATTCAAGGCACTGTTGTATACAGAGTTCCTTTAACCCTCCATATTTTTTGTCAGAGTGCTGAAGCTTTGCTTTTACTTTTGTAGTCAATGGCCTTTATATCTGCCCTCATTGATTTCAATGGGGAAAACCTAATGATGCCATTTCACCGAAAATAAGCCAAAGCATTTGATAGGTAATACCTGCGTTTAAGACAACTAGCTAAGAGAAAGCTGCTACAGAAAATAACTTCAGGGTAATCCCTATTTCTAGGGAATTATACTCAGATATACCTTTTCTGCCAAATATGCTTGTAACAGTATATCTCAAAAAAGTTCAAGAACTGAATTTCTCTGAAGTCCTTTCAAATACTTGGATTCAAGGCACTCTTGTACACAGAGTTGCCTTAATCCTGGACATCTTTAGTCACACTGCTGAAGCTTTGCTTTTACTTTTTTAGCAAAAGACCTTTATATCTACCCTCATTTGTTGCAATGGGGGAAAACTTAATGATGATGCCATTTCCACGAAAAGAAGCCAACTATTTGAAATGTAATGCCTGTGTTTAAGAAAACTAGCTAAGATGAAGCTGGATGATAATATATTTCCAGGGAATCTCTGTTTCTAGAGCGTTATGCTCTGATATACCTTTTCAAATAACATGCTTATAACAGTCTACCTGAAAAAAGGTAAAAATACGAATTTCTCCGAAGTCTGTTGAAATACTTGCATTCAAAGCACTGTGGCACACAGAGTTGCTAGAACCCTCCACATCTTTAGTCAGACTGCTGAAGCTTTGATTTTACTTTTTTACCAAAGGCCTTTATATCTGTGCTCATTGGTTTCAATGCGGGGAAATCTAGTGATGCCATTACCAGGAAAAGAAGCCAAAGCTTGTCATATGGAATGCCTACCTTTAAGACAACTAGCTAAAAGAAAGCTGTGACAGAAAAGAACTCCTGGGTAATCCAGGTTTCTAGAGAGTTATGTTCAGTTATACCTTATCTACCAAACATGCTTGTAACAGTCTATCTGAAAAAAGGCAAAAATCTAACTTTCTCAGATGTCTTTTGTAATACTTGAATTCAAAGCACAGTTGTACACAGAGTTGCTTTTACCCTCCACATTTTTAGTCAGACTGCTGAAGCTTTACTTTTACTTTTTTAGCAAAAGGCCTTTATATATGCCCTGATTGGTTTCAATGGGGAAATCTTAATTATGCTATTTCCAAGGAAAGAAGCCAAAGCATTTGAAATGTAATGCCGGGGTTTAAGAAAACTAAGAGAAAGCTGTGACAAAAATGATCTTCTTGGTAATCCAGGTTTCTATACAGTTATGCTCAGATATACCTTTTCTGTCAAAAGTGCTTGTAACAGTCTATCTGAAAAAAGGTAAAAGCCTAAATTTCTCAGAAGTCTTTTGAAATACTTGAATTCAAAGCACAGTTGTACACAGAGTTGCCTTTACCCTCCACATCTTTAATCAGAATGCTGCAGCTTTACTTTTACTTTTTTAGCAAAAGGCCTTTATATCTGCCCTCATTGGTCTCAAAGGTGGAAAACCTAATGATGCCATTTCCAAGAAAAGAAGCCAAAGCATGTGATATGTAATGCCTTCGTTTAAGACAACTGGCTAAGAGAAAGCTGTGACCAAAAAGAACTTCCGTGTAATCCCTGTTTCAAGAGAGTTATACTCAGATATACCTCTTTTGGTAAACATTTTGTAACAGTCTGTCTGAAAAAAGTTAAAAGTAGAATTTCTCAGAAGTCTTTTGAAATACTTGAATTAAAGGGACTGTTTTAGACACAGTTGCTTTAACCCTCCACATCTTTAGTCAGACTTCTGAAGCTTTCCTTTTACTTTTTTATCAAAAGACCTTTATATCTGCCCTCATTTGTTGCAGTGGCGGAAAACTTGATGCCATTTCCACAAAAAGAAGTCAACTCTTTGAAATGTAATGCCTGTGTTTAAGAAAAATAGCTAAGAGGAAGCTGGACAGAAAAGTATTTCCGGGGAATCCCTGTTCCTAGCGAGTTACGCTCAGTTATACCTTTTCTACGAAACACTCCTGAGCAATCTATCTGAAAAAAGGTAAAAACATAAATTTCTCAGGAGTCTTTTGAAATACTTGAATTCAAAGCATGGTGGTACAGACATGATTTAACCCTCCACCTCTTTAGTCAGACTGCTGCAGCTTTGCTTTTACTTTTGTAGAAAAAGGCCTTTATATCTGCCCTCATTGGTTTCAATGGGGAAAACCTAGTGATGCCTTTTCCAAGGAAAGACGCCAAAGCATGTGATATATAATACCTGTATTCAAGACAACTAGGTAAGAGAAAGCTGAGGCAAGAACTTCCTGGTAATCCTTATTTCTAGAGAGTTATGCTCAGATATACCTTTCCTATGAAATATGTTTGTAACAGTCTATCTGAAAAAAGGTCAAAACCTGAATTTCTCTGAAGTCTTTTAAAATACTTGATTTCAAAGGTATGGTGTATACAGAGTTGCTTTAATGCTCGACATATTTAGTGAGACTGTTCAATATTTGCTTTTACTTTTTTAGTAAAATGTCGTTATATCTTCCTTCTTTGGGAGAAAAATTAATGATGCCATTTCCAAGAAAATAAGCCAAATCATTTGATATGTAATGCCTGCGTTTAAGACAACTAGCTAAGAGAATGCTGGTACAGAAAAGAACTTCCAGGTAATCCCTGTTTGTAGATAGTTATGCTCAGATATACCTTTTATACCAAATATGCTTGTAAGAGTCTATCTGAAAAAAGGTCAAAACCTGAATTTCTCTGGAGTCTTTTAAAATATTGAATTCAAAGCACTGTTGTACACAGAGTTGCTTTTACCCTCCACATCTTTAGTCAGAATGCTTCAGCTTTACTTTTATTTTTTTAGCAAAAGGCCTTTACATCTGCCCTCATTGGTCTCACTGGGGGAAAACCTGATGATGCTATTTCAACGAAAATAAGCCAAAGCATTTGATAAGTAATGCCTGCGTTTAAGACAACTAGCTAAGAGAATGCTGGTACACAAAAGAACTTCCAGGTAATCCCTGTTTGTAGATAGTTATGCTCATATATACCTTTTCTACCAAATATGCTTCTAAGAGTCTATCTGAAAAAAGGTCAAAACCTGAATTTCTCTGAAGTCTTTTAAAATACTTGAATTCGAAGCACTGTTGTATACGGAGTTGCTTTTACCCTGAACATCTTTAGTCAACCTGCTGAAGCTTTCCTTTTACTGTTTTAGCAAAAGGCCTTCATAGCTGCCCACGTTGGTTTCATTGGGAGTAAATCTAATGATGCCATTTCCAACAAAAGAAGACCAAACATATTAGATGTAATGGCTGTGGTTAAGACAACTAGCTAAGAGAATCTTTCACAAAAAGAACTTACATGTAATGCCTGTTTCTACAGATTTATGGTAAGATATACCTGAATTTAAGGCAACTGGCTAAGAGAATCTGTGACTGAAAAGACCTTTCAGGTAATCACTGTTCCTAGAGAGTTATGCTCAAATATACCTTTTCTACCAAACATGCTTGTAACAGTCTATCTGAAAATAGGTAGAAACATGAATTTCTCAGCAGTTTTTGGAAATACTTGAATTCAAGGCACTGTTCTATACAGAGGTGCTTTAACCCTCCATATCTATAGTCAGACTGGTGAATCTTTGCTTTTACTTTTTTAGCAAAAGGCCTTTGTATGTGCCCTCAGTGGATTCAATGGGAGAAAAACTTAATGATGCCATTTCCATGAAAAGAAGCCAAAGCATGTGATAAGTAATGCCTGTGTTGGAGACAACTAGCTAAGAGAAAGCTGGTCAAAAAAGAAATTCTGGATAATCCCTGTTGCTATAGAGCTATGCTCATATATACCTTTTCTATCAAACAGGCTTGTAACAATCTATCTGAAAAAAGGTAAAAACATGAATTTCTCAGCACTCTTTGGAAATACTTCAGTTCAAGGCACTGTTCTACACAGAGGTGCTTTAACCCTCCATATCTATAGTCAGACTCCTGAATCTTTGCTTTTACTTTTTTAGCAAAATGCCTTTGTATCTGCCCTCAATCGTTTCAATGGGAGAATTTAATGATGCCAAATCCATGAAAAGAAGACAAACCATGTAATATGTAGTGCCTCCAATTAAGATAAGTAGCTAAAAGAAAGCTGGATAGAAAAGAACTTTCCGGTAATCCCTGTTACTAGAGAGTTATGCTCAGAAATAACTTTTCTACCAAACATGCTTGTAACAGTCTAACTTAAAAAAGGTAAAATATGAATTTCTCAGAAGTCTTTTGAAATACTTGAATTCAAAGCACTGTTGTACACAGAGTTGCCTTCACCCTCCACATCTTTAGTCTGACTGCTGCGGCTTTGCATTTTCTTTTTTAGCAAAAGGTCTTCATATTTGCACTTACTGGTTTCAATGGGGAAAATATAAGGATTCTATTTCCAGGAAAAGAAACCAAAGCATTTGATATGTAATGCCTCCGTTTAAGACAACTAGCTAAGAGAAAGCTGTGACAGAAAAGAAATTCTTGTTAATTCCTGTTTCTAGAAAGTAATGCTCAGATATATCTTTTCTACCCAACATTCTTGTAACAGTCTATCTGAGAAAAGGAAAAACATGTATGTCTCAGAAGTCCTTTGAAATACTTGAATTCAAGGCACTGTTCTACACAGACTTGCTTAAACCCTCCACATCTTTAGTCAGACTGCAGCAGCTTTGCTATTATTTTTTTAGGAAAAGGCCTTTATATCTGCCCTCATTGGTTTCAATGGGGTAAAACCTAATGATGCCAATTTCCAGGAAAAGAAGCCAAAGCATGTGATATAAAATGCTTACGTTTAAGACAACTAGCTAAGAGAAAGCTGTGACAGAAAAGAACTTCGGGGTAATCCAGGTTTCTAGAGAGTTATGCTCAGATATTCCTTTTTACCAAACATGCTTGTAACAGTCTATCTGAAAAAAGGTCAAAACCTAAATTTCTCAGAAGTCTTTTGAAATACTTGAATTCAAAGCACTGTTGTACACAGAGTTTCTTTTACCCTCCACATCTTTAGTCATACTGCTGCAGCTTTGCTTTTACTTTTTTAGCAAAAGGCCTTTACGTCTGCCCTCACTGGTTTCATTAGGGTAAAACCTAATCATGCCATTTCCACGAAAGGAAGGCAAAGCATTTGATACGCAATGCCTGTATTTAAGACAACTAGCTAGGAGAAAACTTTGACAGAAACAAACTTCCTGATAATCCCTGTTTCTAGAGAGTGATGCCCAGATAGACCTTTTCTACCCAACATTCTTGTAACAGTCTATCTGAAAAATGTTAAAAACATGAATGTCTCAGAAGTCTTTTGAAATACTTGAATTCAAGGCACTGTTGTACACAGCATTGCTTTCATCCTCCACATTTTCAGTCTGACTGCTGCAGCTTTCCATTTACTTTTTTAGCAAAAGGCCTTTATATCTACTCTCATTTGTTTCAAAGGGGAAATCCTAAACATGCCATTTCCATGAATAGAAGCCAAAGTATTTGATATGTTATGCTTCCGTTGAAGACAATTAGCTAAGAAAAAGCTGTGACAGAAAAGAACTTCCGGGTAAGCCCTTTGTCTAGAAAGTTATGCTCAGATATACCTTTTCTACCAAACATGCTTGTAACAGTCTATCTGAAAAAAGGTAAAAACCTAAATTTCTCAGAAGTCTTTTGAAATACTTGAATTCAAAGCACTGTGGTTCACATAGTTGCTTTAACCCTACACATCTTTAGTCAGACTGATGCAGCTTTGCTTTTACTTTTTTTGCAAAAGGCCTTTATATCTGCCCTCATTGGTTTCAATTGGGTAAAACATAATCATGCCATTTCCACGAAAGGAAAGCAAAGCATTTGATATGCAATGTTTGTATTTAAGACAACTAGCTAACAGAAAGCTTTGACAGAAACGAACTTCCAGGTAATCCCTATTCATAGAGAGTTATGCTCAGATCTACCTTTTATACCAAATATGCTTGTAACAGTCTATCTGAAAAAAGGTTAAAACCTGAATTTCTCTGAAGTCTTTTAAAATACTTTTATTCACAGCACTGTTGTAAACAGATTTGCTTTAATCCTTGACATCTTTAGTCAGACTGCTGAAACTTTGCTTTAATTTTTTGGCAAAAGGCCTTTGTATCTGCCCTCATTGGTTTCAATGGGGGGAAAACCTAATGATGCCCTTTCCAAGAAAAGAAGCCAAAGCATTTGATATATGCCTGTGTTTAAGACAACTAGCTTAGAGAAAGCTGTGACAGAAAAGAACTTCCGGCTAATTCCCGTTTCTAGAAAGTAATGATCAGATATACCTTTTGTACCAATCATGCTTGTATCAGTCTATATGAAAAAAGGTAAAAATATGAATTTCTCAGAAGTCTTTTGAAATACTTGCATTCAAAGCTCTGTGGTACACAGAGTTGCTAAAAACCTCCACAACTTTAGTCAGACTGCTGCAGCTTTTCTTTTACATTTGTAGCAAAAGGCCTTTTCATCTGTGATGATTGGTTTCAATGGGGGGAAACCTAATGATGCCATTTCCAGGAAAAGAAGTCAAATCATGTGATATGTAATGCCTACATTTAAGACACCTAGCTAAGCGAAAGCTGTGACAGTAAAGATCTTCCAGGTAATTCCTGTTGCTAGAGAGTTATACTCAGATATACCTTTTCTACCAAACATGCTTGTAACAGTCTATCTTAAAAAAGGTAACAACTTGAATTTCTCAGAAGTCTTTTGAAATACTTGAATTCAAGGCACTGTTGTACACAGAGTTGCTTTTACCCTCCACATCTTTAGTCAGACTGCTACAGGTTTGCTTTTATTTTTTTTGAAAAAAGCCTTTATATCTGCCTTCCTTTCTTTCAATGGGGGAAAACCTAATGATGCCATTTCCAAGACTAGAAGACCAAACTATTTAGATGTAATGCCTGTGATTAAGACAACTAGATAAAGAAAGTTTTCACAGAATCGAACTTACATGTATTGCCTGTTTCTACAGAGTTATGGTAAGATATATCTTCATTTAAGGCAACTGGCTAAGAAAAACTGTGACCGAAAAGTCTTTCCGGGTCATCACTGTTTCTAGCGAGTTATGCTCAGATATACCTTTTTATCAAACAGGCTTGTAACAGTCTATCTGAAAAAAGGTAACCACATGAAGTTTTCAGAAGTCTTTTGAAATACTTGTATTCAAAGCCCTATTGTACACAGAGTTTCTATAAACCTCCACATCTTTAGTCAGACTGCTGAAGCTTTGCTTTTACTTTTGTAGCCAAAGGCCTTTATATCTGCCCTCATTAGTTTCAATGGGGGAAAACATAATGATGCCAATTCCAAGAAAAGAAGCCAAAGGGTTTGAAATGTATTGCCTGTGTTTAAGACAACTAGCTAAGAGAAAGCTGTGACAGGAAAGAACTTCCGGGTAATACCTGTTCGTACCGAGGTATGCTCAGATATATGTTTTCTACCAAATATGTTTGTAACAGTCTATCTGAAAAAAGGTAAAAACATTGGGGCGTCTAGGTGGTACAGTGAGTAGAGTGTAGGCCCTGGAGTCAGAAGGATCTGAGTTCGGATCCAGCTGCAGACACTTAACCCACACAAACAAAAACTTAGCCGTTTGACCTTGGGCAAGTTACTTAACCCCAATGACCCTAAAGGGTCAGCTAGGTGGCTCAGTGAGTAAGAGCCCCTGCCTCTGAGTTGTGATGACCCGGGATCAAATCCGACCACAGAAAATGAGCACCCACACATAAAAAATGACTAGCCGTGTAACTTTGAGCAAATTGCTTAACACCAATTGCTTTAAAAAAACAAAGTTAAAAACATGAATTTCTCAGAAGTCTTTTGAAATACTTCAATTCATGGCACTGTTTACCAGAGTTGCTTTAACCCTCCACATCTTTACTCAGACTGCTTCAGCTTTGCTTTTATTTTCTTACCAAAAGGTCTTTATATCTGCCCTCATTGGCTTCAAAGGGGGAAACCTAATGATGCCTTTTCCAAGAAAAGAAGACAAAGCACATGATATGTAATGCCTGTGTTTAAGACAACTAGATAAGAGAAAGCTGTTACAAAAAAGAACTTCCTGGTAATCCCTATTTCTAGAGAGTTATGCTCAGATATATCTTTTCTACGAAATGTGCTTGTAACAGTCTATCTGAAAAAAAGGTCAAAACCTGAATTTCTCTGAAGTCTTTTAAAATACTTGATTTCAAAGGACTGTTGGACACAGAGTTGCTTTAATCCTCGACATCTTTAGTAAGACTGTTGAATCTTTGATTTTACTTTTTTAGCAAAAGGCCTTTATTTCTACCCTCATTGGTTTCATTGGGGAAAACCTCATGATGCCATTTCCAAGAAAAGAAGCCAAAGCATGTGATATGTAATGCCTGCGTTTAAGACAACTCGCTAAGAGAAAGCTGAACAGAAAAGAACTTCTGGGTAATCCCTGTTCCTAGAGAGTTATGCTCAGATATACCTTTTCATTCAAATATGCTTGCAACAGTCTATCTGAATGAAGTTAAATCTTGAGAGTTGCTCGAACCCTCCACATTTTTCATCAGACTGCTGCAGCTTTCCTTTTACTTTTGTAGCAAAAAGCCTTTATATCTGACCTCATTGGTTTCAATGGGGAAAACCTAATGATGCCATTTCCACGAAAAGAATCCAAAGCATTTTATAAGTAATGCTTGCCTTTTAGATAACTAGCTAAGAGAAATCTGTTCCAAAAAAGAACTTCCAGGTAATCCCTATTTCAAGAGAGTTATGCTCAGATATACCTTTTCTACCAAATATGCTTGCAACAGTCTATCTGAGAAAAGGTAAAAACATGATTTCTCAGAAGTCTTTTGAAATTCTTGAATTCAAAGCCCTGTTTTACAGAGAGTTGTTCTAACCCTCCACATTTTTAGTCAGACTGTTGCACCTTTCCTTTTACTTTTCTAGCAAAAGGCCTTTATATCAGACCTCATTGGTTTCAGTGGGGGAAACCTAATGATGCCATTTGCACGAAAAGATGCCAAATAATTTGAAATGTAATCCCTGTGTTTCAAAAAACAAAGAGAAAGATGGACAGAAAAGAATTTCCAGGTAATCCCTGTTCCTAGAGAGTTATGCTCAGATATACCTTTTCTACCTAATATGCTTGCAACAGTCTATCTGAAAAGAGGTAAAAATATGAATTTCTCAGTAGTCTTTTGAAATACTTCCATTCAAATCACTGTGGTACACAGAGTTGCTACAACCCTCCACATCTTTAGTCAGACTGCTACAGCTTTGTTTTTACATTTTTAGCAAATGGCCTTTTCATCCGTGCTCATTGCTTTCAATGGTGGGAAACCTAATGATACCATTTCCAGGAAAAGAAGCCAAAGCATGTGCTATGTAATGCCTATGTTTAAGACAACTAGCTAAGAAAAAGCTGTGACAGAAAATATCTTCCAGGTAATACCTGTACCTAGAGAGTTATGCCCAGATATACCTTTTCTACCCAACACTATTGAAGCAGTCTATCTGAATAAATTTAATAACCTAAATTTCTCAGAAGTCTTTTGAAATACTTGAATTCAAAGCACTGTTGTACACAGAGTTGCTTTTACCCTCCACATCTTTAGTCAGAATGCTTCAGCTTCACTTTTACTTTTTTAGCAAAAGGCCTTTACATCTGCCCTCATTGGTCTCAATGGGGGAAAACCTGATGATACCATTTCAACGAAAATAAGCCAAAGCATTTGATAAGTAATGCCTGTGTTTAAGACAACTAGCTAAGAGAATGCTGGTACACAAAAGAACTTCCAGGTAATCCCTGTTTGTAGATAGTTATGCTCAGATATACCTTTTCTACCAAATATGCCTGTAAGAGTGTATCTGAAAAAAGGTCAAAACCTGAATTTCTCTGGAGTCTTTTAAAATACTTGAATTCAAAGCACTGTTGTACACAGAGTTGCTTTAATCATTGGCATCTTTGGTCAGACTGCTGAAGCTTTGCTTTTACTGTTTTCGCCAAAGGCCTTTGTATCTGCCCTTATTGGTTTCAATGGGGGAAAATTTAATGATGCCATTTCCACAAAAAGAAGCCAAACTATTTGAAATGTAATGCCTGTGTTTAAGAAAACTAGCTAAGCGAAACCTGGAGAGAAAAGAACTTCCAGGTAATACCTGTTCCTACAGAGTTATGCTCAGATATACGATTTCTACCAAACATGCTTGGAACAGTCTATCTGAAAAAAGGTAAAAACCTATATTTTCAGTAGACTTTTAAAATACTTGAATTCAAAGCACTGTTGTACACAGAGTTGCTTTTACCCTGCACATCTTTAGTCAGAGTTCTGAAGCTTTCATTTTACATTTTTAGCAAAAGGCCTTTTTGTCTGTGCTTATTGGCTTCAATGCGTGGAAACCTAATGATTCCGTTTCCAGGAAAAGAAGCCAAAGCATGTGATATGGAATGCCGACATTTAAGACAACTAGCTAAGAGAAAGCTGTGACAGAAAAGATGTTCTGGGTAATACCTCTTCCTAGAGAGTTATGCTCAGATATATGTTTTCTACAAAACATGCTTGGAACAGTCTATCTGAAAAAAGGTAACAACATGAATTTCTCAGAAGTTTTTTGATATACTTGAATTCAAAGCCCTGTGGTGCAAGACAGAGTTGCTTTAATGCTCGACATCTTTGGTCAGACTGCTGAAGCTTTGCTTTTACTTTTTTTAGCAAAAGGGCTTTATATGTGCCTTCCTTTCTTTCAAGGGGGGAAAACCTAATGATGCCATTTCCAAGAAAAGAAGCCAAAGCATTTAATATATGCCTGCATCTAAGAAACTAGCTAAAAGAAATCTGTGACAGTAAAGAACTTCCAGGTAATCCCTATTTCTAGAGAGTTATGCTCAGATATACCTTTTCTACCAAACATGCTTGTAACAGTGTATCTGAAAAAAAGATAAAAACATGGATGTCTCAGAAGTCTTTTGAAATAATTGAATTCAAGGCACTGTTGTACACAGCTTTCCTTTAACGCTCCATATCTTTAGTCTGACTGCTCTGGCTATGCATTTACTTTTTTAACAAAAGGTCTTTATATCTGCCCTCATTGATTTCAATGGGAAAAGCTTAATGATGCCATTTCCATGAAGAGAAGCCAAAGCATTTCATATGGAATGCCTCCAATCAAGAAAACTAGCTGAGAGAAATCTGTGACAGAAAAGAACTTCCAGGTAATCCCTGTTTTTAGAGAGTTATGCTCAGATATACCTTTTCTACCAAACATCCTTGTTATACTCTATCTGAAAAAAGGTAAAAACCTAAATTTCTCAGAAATCTTTTTAAATACTTGAATTCAAAGCACTGTTGTACATAGAGTTGCTTTTACCCTCCACATCTTTCCTCAGAATGATTCAGCTTTCTTTTAGTTATTTTGCAAAAGGCCTTTATATCTGCCCTCTTTGGTTTCAATGGGGGAAAACCTAATGGTGCCATTTCCATGAAAAGAAGCCAAAGCATTTGAAATGTAATGCTGGGGTTTCAGAAAACTAGCAAAGAGAAAGCTATGACAGAAAAGAACTTCTGGGTAAACCTTGTTTCTAGAGAGTTATTCTCAGATATACCTTTTCTAGCAAATATACTTGTAACAGTCTATCTGAAAAAAGGTCAAAATCTGAATTTCTCTGAAGTTCTTTAAAATACTTGAATTCAAAGCCGTGTTGACCCAGAGTTGCTTTAATCCTGGACATCTTTAATCAGACTGCTGAAGCTTTGCTTCTACTTTTTTAGCAAAAGGCCTGAAATGGACACTCGGACAGAGTCAAAAGGCCAAGACCATCAGTAACCAAATTCAGGAAGCGTTTATTAGCTGGCCAGCGGCAGTCCTAGGGATAGAGTCCCAGGAGATGCCCGAACCCCAGTAGACACACAGTTTAAATAGTCAAAGACCACCATCGTATCAGGAGTAACAATAATGGGGCAGACTGGTCAGGCAGATATCATTCAAGTGCAGGATGTGGGCTGGGGCAGGCTGTTCATGACTGATCAAGCTGAGCGGAGGATTTCTGAATTCCAGGAATTCAGGATGCAAAGATGGGCCCCTCATAAGGGGTGAAATGTCAAGCCTTACTACTTCACTCAGGCAAGATATCATGCAGGTGCTGGGGGCACACTGGCTTCCAGGAATTCAGGATACAAAGATGGGCCCCTCATAAGCCAGTGAAATGTTAAGGCTTACTATTTCAGGCCTTTATATTTTCCCTCAATGGATTCAATGGGGGAAATCCTAATGACGCCATTTCCATGAAAAGAAGCCAAAGCATCTGAAATGTAGTTATGTTACGCTCGGATATACCTTTTCTACCAAACATACTTGTAACACTCTATGTGAAAAAGGGTAAAAACTTAAATTTCTCAGAAGTCTTTTGAAATACTTGAATTCAAAGCACTGTCCAACTCAGAGTTGCTTTTAGCCTCCAAATCTTTAGTCAGACTACTGCAGCTTTGCTTTTACTTTTTTTGAATATTTTATGCAATGCCTGTATTTAAGACAACTAGCTGAGAGAAAGCTTTGACAGAAATGAATTTCCGGATAATCCCTGTTTCTGGAGATTTATGTGCAGATATCCTAATCTACCCAACATTCTTCTAACAGTCTATCTAAAAAAAGGTAAAAACCTAAATTTCTCAGTAGTCTTTTCAAATTCTTGAATTCAAAGCACTGTTGTACAGAGAGTTGTTTGAATCTTCCCCATCTTTCGTAAGACTGCTGCAGATTTGCCTTTACTTTTTTTGTAAAAGTCCTTTAAAACTGCCCTAATTGGTTTCACTGGGGAAAACTTAATGATGGCATTTCCAAGAAAAGAAGCCAAAGCATTTGATATGGAATGCCTCCGTTTAAGACAACTAGCTTAGAGAAACCTGGACAGAAAAGATCTTCCAGGAAATCACTGTACCTAGAGAGTTATGCTCAGATATACCTTTGCTACCAAACAGGCTTGTAACAGTCTATCTGAAAAAAGGTAAAAACATGAATATCTCAGAAGTCTTTTGAAATACTTGAATTCAAAGCACTGTGGTACACAGAGTTGCTATAACCCCCCACATCTCTAATTAGACTGCTGAAGCTTTGCTTTTAATTTTGTAGCAAAAGGCCTTTGTATCTGCCCTCACTGGTTTCAAAGGCAGAAAACCAAATCATACCATTTCCACGAAAAGAAGGCAAAGCATTTGATAAATAATGCCTGTGTTTAAGACAACTACCTAAGAGAAACCTGTTACAGAAAAGAACTTCTGGGTAATCCCTACTTCTAGAGAGTTTTGCTAACATATGCGTTTTCTACCAAATATGCTTGTAACAGTCTATCTGAAAAAAACCAAAAACTGAATTTCTCTGAAGTCTTTTAAAATACTTGAATTCAAAGCACTCTTGGACACAGAGTTGCTTTAATCATTTACATCTTGAGTCAGACTGCTGAAGCTTTGCTTTTACTTTTTTAGCAAAAGGCTTTTCTATCTGTCCTCATTGGTTTCAATGGGGGAAAACTTAATGACGCCATTTCCATGAAAAGAAGCCAAACTATTTGAAATGTAATGCCTATGTTTAAGAAAACTAGCTAAGAGAAACCTCGACGGAATAGTATTTCCAGGGAATCCCTGTTCCTGGAGAGTTATGCCCACATACACTTTTTCTACCCAAGATTCTTGTAACAGTCTATCTGAAAAAAGTAATTTGAATTCAAGTATTTTAAAAGACTACTGAGAAATTTAGGATTTTACCAAAAACCTAAATTTCTCAGTAGTCTTTTAAAATACTTGAATTCAAAGCACTGTTGTACACAGAGTTGCTTTTACCCTCCACATCTTTAGTTAGAGTGCTGAAGCTTTGCTTTTACCGTTTTAGCCAAAGGCCTTTTTATCTGTGCTTTTTGGTTTCAATGGTGGGAAACCTAATGATGCCATTTCTAGGAAAAGAAGCCAAAGCATGTGCTATGGAATGCCGACGGTTAAGACAACTAGATAAGAAGAAGCTGTGACAGAAAAGAAATTTCGGGTAATACCTGTTCCTAGAGAGTTATGCTCAGATATACGTTTTCTACCAAACATGCTTGGAACAATCTATCTGAAAAAAGGTAACAACATGAATTTCCA